>JACJUY010000520.1:66280-80506 GCA_014220935.1 Platorchestia sp. MABIK | reverse complement strand
CAAGTGAGAAATCCTGCCAGTGCTACACTCAAGTGAGAAATCCTGCCAGTGCTACACTCAAGTGAGAAATCCTGCGAGTGCTATACTCAAGTGAGAAATCCTGCCAGTGCTACACTCAAGTGAGAAATCCTGCGAGTGCTACACTCAAGTGAGAAATCCTGCGAGTGCTATACTCAAGAGGATTGTTTTTCTTCCCCCAACTTTACCGGTCTCCATTTCTTTGCTATTACCATTGATAAATAAACGCCATGCTATTTTTTCATAAAGTAAAATTATAAACAATTAAATTAAACTTTAAATGTCTGTGTTAATATTTGCATCTTGATTAAATTGCTCAAAGTGTACTTTAAAAACGCTTTATATTATATAAGATCGTGTTTACAAGTTGCGTGATATTATTCGTGCGAAATTTTTAACTAAAACTATCATCTTCTCGTACATTTTTTAATTAGAAATAAAAATTTGTTTATCTATTGTGTATCAAGATGAGACGATTGCTAATTTTTATGTTCACTGTAGTTATTACTTTAATGCGTTTTCTACAAAAAATTTATGGAACAAGTATAAAACGCAGACATTGCAAGAATTTAAAAAATTGTCTAGCAAGACTTGCAAAGTTTCATACGTGTTGATTAAGTTTAACGCAATGTACAATTCCTACTTAAAAACGAAACATCTGTTGAAGAAAACTTTGAACTATGTATCAAACTGTACTCTCAGTTAGCTTGATATTAGCTGATATGTTCTATTTGCTTAATTTGTTTCAGGCAAAAACATAAGAACACTAAGTTGTTCACCATAGCTACCTGCAGAATTTATCCATCACTTATTAGGTTGCCATAGAAGCCTCGCAGCCCATTCGACCATCATGCTATAAGTGTGTTATCTGTTAGTTACTAAGCATATTCTTATGTCTTACTTCCATCTATGTCTATGCTCGTGGAGATAAATCTTCTAAACCTTTCGAGGTTTTCAGTTTCTTGCTATGACTATGTATTATGGGGCTCAGAAATAGTCATGAAACCAAAGAACGTCAAGAAAACTAAATTTTTGGTTTCAGAAATGAATCACTGACTAGCTCGTCATTTCATGCACTGCAAAAAGACGGTTACAAATTTAATTCAAAATGAAATAAGCACATAAGTACATATTCAAAAAGAACTTGTACTATACTGTATTCTTAATTAAGGGTAGAATTCGTTCAGTGGTAGAGAAACTGGGCTCCGTCATCAATTTTAGTTATATAACAAAATTAGCACAACATGTTTGAAGATTGTGGGGCGAAAATTACCCCAACCAATATTTGGATTCCAGGAGAATTAAATATCCATTGAATTCGGACCATCTACCGCATGTTTCGCCTACATTCCATCTCGTGAGTTACGCAATGGAGAAAAGTTTTTTATTATTTAGGTGTGTATACTAAAATTATGTATCTTATGAAAATGACGTGGTAAGCCTAAATGAAAGCTAAGTCTTCATTCATTATCATTTTTGTGTCGCAGACGAACAAATGTTCTTCGTTCATTTCTTCTTTCCGTCGTTTATTGTAAAATTCATGCCAGTAACGCTTTCTTAAGCGGGAAAATAAAGCAAAAAATTCGAAAAAATTAGGTGCTAATGGGATGAATTCAACGAGAAATAGAGTGCCAAATCACGTAGATACGTGTCATTGGAAAGAAATGACAATACATTGGAAAGAAATGACAATGGTGAAATTTTACTTATCGTTTTGAATTATGACGCAAAATCCAGTTTGATCATGAGTTCGAATAAATTCAGAAACATCGATGGCACAAAGTTGAATTAGCCATTAGCCAAAGGAACACAGAACTCGAGCTTCTACATAGTTCTCAGTTTAGTCGATGGTTCGAAAATTCCGACTCTACGGTAGAAAACAGTGATCGTTTAATGTTCGTCGTCAGCAGAAATTGGGATGTGATAGATAAGAAACAATAACTTTTTCGATTATCTATCGTGATGAAACGCGATGTAAATCTCAACGTTTCGAAAGCAGCGGCTGCACGAAACTGTAGCGAGTGCCCTATTATCATCAAGAAGCACGAAGCCGTAGATGATGAGTTCGAACTCCCTCACAGGAGTGAGGGAGCCACTTGAAATCTACCGTCGTTAAAAATTCAATGCTTAGTCTAGATATTCCCTCCTTTGAGGTACTCGGTTACGCTAATTCTAAATTCCAAGTCAACTTATCCTTCAAATAAATGTGCTTTACTGGACTAGCTTCATGCTTGTTTTACAAAGAACTGTATGTTAAGAATTTGTGAGGTTAGACCGCGGTTTCTACAACATGCTCTATGAGTTACTAAATTTATTTAGTCTTACAAGCCTCCTAACGTAAAAATTTGCCCACTGCGATAGTCCTAAGTCAAATAATTGATGTGAAATGCAGCTCCGCGAGATAAAATTATTTCTAAATTTCCAAATGCTTACGGATGAGGGAGGCCAGAAAGTGGATCTTCCGAAGCGCCTGCTCTCCTGTAACTGAAGGTAGACACAGTGAGTCTGAGATATAATGGCGAAGGTTATAAATGGCTTGGTACCTGCTCGGTGTCGCAATTACGGACAGGATACGCATGAGATAAACTTCTCTCTGATTTTGTACACTGGCTTAACTTTAATTATTTTACTGTTGTCTGAACGCAATTAGGCTATCAGCTATTCTACAAAACTGAAAACCACACACACAGTTTGAAAAAAAGATAAACTTTAAGGTGGCGAGCAACACCTTCATCCATGAACGACAGTGTTTGATTATAAGAATCCAAACATCCTCACCTACAATAAATTTTGAAGTTATTATGGCCATTGCTACCGTAAAAATCATTCGGTATCCTTTATTTTGAGAATACAGTTGCTTGTGAGGAAATTTTATTTCACTCAAATTGAGCATACGAGGCGTGTCCGCGGTAAGTTGTAAAAAATAACTGTGGGGGATTCATACATGTTGATAAAAACATTGAATGTTCCATTGAATGCTATGTTCTACTTCAGATCGAATTTGCATGTACTTTCCTTTGGAAATAACCCAACCTCCGAGTGTAAAATTAGGGCAGTGTACACTCGGGAATCCTATTCTATTCCTTTCAATGAAGAATGATGAATCAAATACTCCGATAATTATTTAGATCATTCATAAATTGAACTCAATTGAGATGTACATTAACACATTTACCAGGAAGGCGCACAATTTATTTCCAGTGTGAGATCATTTTCTACCTCAAGGGATTCTCCGATAAGAAAATTTAGAGATTTCTACTGAATGCGAGAAAAATCTTTCCCTGAAAATAGCATCGTGTTTGTGTAAGCTATCAGACCTCATGACTAGGCTAATCATTGTGTTAACTTTGTCCGCTCAATCTTTGTATTTTGCTATTTTTGAATTTTAGTCTAAATTATTTATCCTCATCATAATCATTCTGATTTTCCATGCATTGGCATTATGAAATTTGAATCAGTGTAGACAACTAACGCTAATGTTCTGGCGAGTGAATTCTTTGAGAAATTTTTCATTCATGCATGTGTTTCGAAAAAACTCGAGCAAATAATCCTTCCATCCTGTGTCTTTGTAATGGTTAGCGAAGGTCCCGAAATAGGCTCTCGAAATTTTGCAGACAATGACTAGAACAGAACGGAAGGAAAGGGAAGTCTGACTATGAACTTTGTGATGATGCACTCGAAGAATAACAGTGTAAGCCACTAGTTAGAATAAAACCTGAGTTGCTAAACCATCACTGCAAGTCATTGCTTTAGGGTCGGACGGTATCTTTATCTGGGCATCTGTCTACAAATGTTAAAGTTAGTTACTGAGAAATAATCTTTTATCTAATGCGCCTTTTATCTATGCGTTAGAACGTAAATGAAAGCTTGTACGCTGGGCTAATAATTATCTTAAAATTTATAACGTTTTTGCTGTCGGTTCATGTTTCAGACACTTTTTATGAGTTCAAACGGGCAGGAAAACGCTTTGTGAATTTACTTGGGTGCTCAATCTGGGCAACACAGTGAAGCAACCCTAGATGTCGAAGTCAATTCACGAGTTGCATCACGAATAGGGAGCCAACAAAGTAACTCAGTGACGTAAGCTATACGGAGCTCTGCTCTTCCGAAAGGAACGCACTTTATTTTCCAAACGGTCCACTCTCAATCAAAGACGTCAATCCAACATATCGTCCTTAAAAACCAGCGATTTCTATACACTCTCTGCGTCTGTAATTACTCCTTATCCATTCTATGTATACCGCTATCTTAATATGGGCAGAATCATAAGTCAAATGCTTTTAGAAATTAATTAACCTTCAGAACTACAAGATTCCTGTAATTTACTTCTGCTCGGAAAAAAATATCAAATACATCTTCGTAGCTACAAAGCTTTTTTTCAGAACATACAGTTTAAATTTCATTCAAAATGTTAAACGTGCGGCACTTTCACTGCAAAAGTTTCTTCTAAATTTATCTACCTGATGCGTTGGGGATTCTTCACAAATATAAGGATTGAGCTTAAGGATAAATGATAACTAATTGATCGCCTGCCAGCACAGTGATTAAATTTTTTATACCCACCGCAATAGCTAAGCTGTCAAAAGCATTCATATTGTATAATTGTACTCATATCAGGCAACTGTGTGAGACTAAACTAACCTGAGAAGTTATGGATCAGCGCGAAACTGAGGGGGATACTTGCGATTCTTTTTCCAAAAAGGATTTTGAAATTCGTAATAAAATCATATAAAGCTGTATACTTTTTGTTTCCAACTTAAAGATTTACAATGGTAGATGTCTAAATGAAGATTTATTTTTGAAGCCTACTTATACAATGTAATCGCCCTCCTTTGCAGCTACAGCATGAAATCAGGATTGACTCAACAAGCAGCGACACGAAGCACTCTGGCGACCCTAGATTGTCTCGTTCACGGAGAGATGAAGACTTCAAATTTTCAAGAGACTGATGAACTCGAACACG
Source organism: Platorchestia sp. MABIK (assembly GCA_014220935.1). Lineage (NCBI taxonomy): Eukaryota > Metazoa > Arthropoda > Malacostraca > Amphipoda > Talitridae > Platorchestia > Platorchestia sp. MABIK. The sequence goes on along the minus strand of JACJUY010000520.1, from coordinate 75,525 downwards.
CTCAGAACTCAAGTTTCGGTCAAGCTGAGAAATCAAAGGGATCGCTAATTGGCGTCTGGAGATGCTACATTTTTTTGAACCAAAATCGAGGCAAATTGTCTCAGCTCCAAACTTGCGTGATATTCGTGGGGTAAACTGCATTTTACTGAAAAATACAGAGTACACCATGTATTCATTATCTATTATTATATAATTATTCATCATTATTTAAGTTATATTGTTTGTTTACAATCTGATTTTTTTACAGTACAGTTATGCGCAAGTATTTTTGGTATTCATGGAAAATCAACGTAAATAAAACGGTTTTATACGTATCATTACCTGGAACCTTCAAGATATTCTCTTGATGGTTCGTGTAACATATGCTTTGTTCACGTTAGTGCGAACAGACAAACGTAATGTTCAGGAAGGAGGAGAGAATATACATACGTATGCTCGATAAAGCGATCTAAGAAAATTCACCTTCATGGTGTAATTTTCATTAGAGTTCTGGTTACAAAAACATTGTTTGCGCTACTCAGATAATCTAACCGGCATCGTTAAAGTGTATCATGAAAAGTAATGAAAAACGTAACCATGCCTCTCATCACTCGTTACCAATTTTCAAAGGACAGTTACTGAATTGTTCATTTTCCTCAAGTTCTGAGTGAGTGCATAAATTTTGCGCATCTTGGGAGCTGAGACTGTATATTTTTTTGCTCATTAAGGCTATCATTCTCGAGCCCGGACATTCGATAACGATAGTCACATGCGATAACACTTGCTTCGTTAAGCTTTTGGCTCGGACTTTGTTAGAGCGATAAATAGGAACATTTAGTTCTCACTAATGATGTTGAATGGAGAAAGCAGTAGCTCATTAAATGTAATTTTAGAAAAGTTCTCAAAAAAGAAATCAAAGTTTCAGTTTGTTTCATAATTTTAGAAGTCATGATAGTTTTCAAAGAACAGCATTTTTTTAGATACATGACATGTTTTAATGTTCTATTACCTTGACTGGCTTCAACTACCACATTTCTGTCTAAAATCGTTGTTATGGAGCTTTCTTGACCAGTTGAATTTATTCGTTTTGTTAATATTTCGTGACCTATGCTTGCATGTACCACAAAGTGTTGGAAAAATTAACAATTGTACGAATCTGAGAGAGTATTTTCCTTGCTATAATTTTCTTGAAGCGCTGAGCAATAATCTAGAACAGGATATTTTTCTTCGTTTCCAGAACCCCGTTTGAATCAGCAGTCCCCTGATCTGGCAAGCTGATAGCAGAACTCTTCATCTCATAACTGCCGATAAAATGAGTGGATAAAAACACTCTTCTCCCGAATGCAAACGGCATTAGTTTTTCTGCGCCAGATTATGTTTTGTATTACGCCAGCCATATAAAAATCATATCTTTCAACAAAATTGCAGAAATTCCACTTCCATTATCAATTAGTTTTTTAATATTCCGACGTTGAAATAGTTTTTCAGGAGGAAGAAGCAATTTCAAAAGTCAATTTACCAAGCAAATGTTGAAACAATTCCTCAGCAAACATTTAACAGCAATAATATAGGAAGGTGTTTCATAAATTGGACATTAATTGCGTGTTCAGGGATGAAAATTCAAGATTGAACACCCGATTCTTCTCCAATTAGAATGGTGGCTGGCGGGGATGTCTCAGTTCCGAGTCTAGCTGTAATCTGTCATCATATCTGCATTCCAGCGCTCCAGATATCTGGTGACCATCTATTTGAAGTCCTGATGGCATCCTTCTCATTGCTCGTCGCTCATTGGCCCTAAATGCTAAGGAAAAGGGTGAGCAATGCATTTAACTGTTCATTTGGCATCTAAGGGTTCGGTTGGCAGCTCTGACAAGTTCTGCAGGATTCCTGACCTTCTTTTTTCACACGAAGTCTTGTACAATTAAAAAAAAATTTCCACGCTGCCAGTTCCTCTTCGTTCAGTTTAATTTCCAAACTTTGAATCTCTGAGTACGGAGAACGCAGAGCATCGGCTTTAAAAACATGTCGTCATTTTCTCAGTAGTGGATGAATATTTGCAGCAAATTGCACGAAGTTCTTCAAAAACAGGGACTGGAATTTCATTACAAAGAGGCATAGGAACCACGCACCTTTGTTAGGTCAAAATATTCGATGTTGCTTCTTTTCTTTCTGTTCATTCCAGTCAAACACAGCGCAGAAGAAGATGTCAGCAGCGTGGTTAGTCGGCGCTCTCTAGCCTAAACCATGTGAATTCCAAACTTCACAGTCATCTTTGAAGTTTAGAACTTGAAGTCAAAATTGAAATTCATGCTGAGCGCGATAAATTGTTCAAATTCAATCAAAGCTATTTCGGTGCTCCCAAAGGATCAACTCTTGGCTCGCTACTTTTTCTATTTTCATTGGTGATTTCCATCCAATGCTTCGCATAAAAAATTTCATGTCTCCAGATGATGTTCGTATGACGATGAACTGCACACTCAGCAAATAAAAGCTGAAAGCCTTTCAAGCAGCCTAAACTCATGGGTTACTAAAACGGTTTCTCGGTATCGGGTGCCCCACTGTGGAACAAACTTTCGTTGAGTGCGAAAATCCCTCCATCAGTGTAACACTTCAGCGCCAAAAAATACATCATTTTGCGCCTGAACAATAACTGTACGATGCAACACACACTGAGAGTAGATGCCATATTTTTTGCATAAATTTGCAAAATGCTGCTTTAAACATCATTTAAACTTTAAGCATCGTTATTGCCAAACTCAGGCGTCATAGTCCATAAATATTTCGGAAATAATTTTCAAACGAAAATCTTCCCACGAAAGATATTCTGAGTCTTTTACATGAACTACCAATTTCTCAATCTTAGATGCCTGTGAAACTCAATTTCAGGTTTCTTTGTTCACAATCTCTGTCTTTCAAAATTGGCAGCGATCACCGATTTATAAAAAGCAATGTAGTCTTTATTTAATTTAAAAATGCTTTCACATAATTTGCCGACTACAATCCCGTAGTGAATAGTAAATACCATCGATATATTTTAATGGTTCATTAGCATCAATGTTTGTTTCATGGTACCATTCGCGTAGCAAAATTTTTTGGTTAGCATTGTGCTACAATCCTTTTCTGATTTCTAACTATCTGATATCTATCTACCTTTTTTGCCGACATTTTAGAATTTAGGATGTATCAGAAATTTGCTGCGTGGTAAAGTATGTTCGTGGAACTATTAACTAAGTTGATCAGCGCGAGCTCCAAAATACATAAATGAGCAGTTTAGATAGTCTGTTGTTTTCTTCAATTGCTTGTGACGCGTATTGCTTCGAGCGGAATTTATCGATTTGGTAATTAACGACTCCCAATGGAATCCTATTAGCTGTAAAATAGTGTGCTCACGAAAATTCAAATTCCCACTAAATTTATTTTGGAAGTTGAACACACTGTAACACCTATTGATCAGAGTTTGAATGCAACTAATTTTGAAACCGGCTGAGTAAAAACTTAAGAAACTGGAGCCTAATCCTGCAAAAGTGAGTAAATGATGTACTGATGTCTGAGACTAATTTTCGTATATTAGCGCGAGATAGTCTTGAGAGGTTAAGGCGTTGTTCTTTCCGACTATTTCCCCATTAAAATTAATTGAAATATTCTTGATATTAGGGTAGTTTAAAATCTGTCCCACGTCTCACGGATGTCTGAATATAACAAAACCGTCCTTAACGTTGCGATTGTAGAACACTAGTATAAAACCAAGGGTACAATCTCCAAACACTTTGCTTCATGAGAGCACATTGAAATGTTGGTGAGTGATGGTGGTAAAGGAAGTTCCATTGCTAGGCCGTTTATTTGTTTGTAAAGTTTGCCTGCAAATATAAAGAACAGCGCATGACTGATAATTCCAGTAAAGTTTTGAACAGCTTGCGAGTGAAACCCATAAATTTTAGGTGCCCAAGCGAAAAATAGCTCTATTAATTTTTCCTAAAGTTACAAAAATTTTTGTATTCAACCCTTGTTCTATGACAAGTTAAACATGCTTATTCAGAATATGAAAATAATTAGTCTCAATCAGCACCGTTAATTGGATTTACGTCTTTAATCATTAATTCTTCACAAAAGCAATTAATTGTTACATGGGTATAGTAATGAACATAGCATTCACAAAGAAAATAGTGAAATCGAGGTACATAGCACATATGATGTACAAGAATATCTAGTTCAGCACATAATACACACATAAAATCTATGCATACGAAAAATTCTTTCATCATCCAATTTGTGTTCGTTTAAAATTTGTTGTCCGTAAACTTGCGCTTAAAATTAAGTTGAGTATTCGTTATGTCACGCTGAAGTGTCCAGCAGTAGTCCGCCAATGCTGCTGCACTCCGTCTACATTGATGTCGTGATTCCATCATCGAGATGATTTGGCGAAAACGATCACCGTGTTTGTTAGTGACTGAAGAAATCAAGATGTGAGTCGAAGAGATAAATTTTGAGTGACACATAGACATCCAAATGTACTTGTGAGTATTTGTGTATTTTTTCACAATATTAACGCGGTGCGGATACTACGTGTTACTCGTATATGCGAGTTTTTAACAACGCTATCAGCAATCTGTATTTTTCAATGTTCTTGCTCATGGACTGAGTGCGCGCACTCAATAAAAAGTTAGACTAGGTTGAAGACTGATCATCTCCGTGCGATCTATCTTTTTCTTCTACTTTTAACTTAGAATAATTTATTTTTTCCTCTTTCACTATTTAAGAGGATAATTTTTATTTTTATCTTTACTTCATTATTTTTTCATCCATTTTAATTTTTGGTGACACATTGTATATTACTTGCTGTTCAACCAGTTGATGGCTGATCATACTGATGAATTTGATTATGTTGACCCAGATCTCAATCATTTAAACACTATGGATCTAAACCTAAATGAAAGTAGGAAGTGTAAACACGCATATAACAAAATTCAATGAATCAATGAGATCAAGTCGCAATTATTTCTAGCTTCTGTGTTGGAACTGTAGATCACTCTATCCTAACATTGATGAAAAACAATATCCTATCGCTGAGCTAAATTGTAACTTTTACGTGCCTAGCTTCACCGAAAGCTGGCCAGATGACTTTTCAGAGCCACCACTTAAAAATTATCAGAGCAACCACTAACTGCGCAATAATAAGCACGGCGGAGGCGTCAGTACACACATATTTAAACACAGATTTGAGAATCATAGCAAGTGAAACTATGAATCGTGATCATCTAAAAACGCTTTTTATAGAGCTGACGAAAAATGGTAAACGGATCATGCTTGGACTGGTGCTTAGCCTCCAACAGTCTTTCCGGTATCTTTCCTGAATGAGCTCCATAGTATTATGCCGCAGTTCAACAATCTTTATGCAATGAAATAATAATCTGCGGTGACTTCAATTGTGATCTGTTCAAACATGAAGCCTGCGTAGAAATCTTAAATTTCATTAGTGCTTTTCAGTCTAAATCTTTCCTTCTAATTATTACAAAGCCAGCAGGTATCTCATTAGAATCTGCTGCGCTGCTCGACAATATCTTCATGACAGATCCTATTGATTTTCTTACTGGAATAATTACTTCCCACATATCGGACCATTTTCCAATTTTTTTCATCAAGAAAAATGCATGTCACTTGCACCAAACCACAGGCAGGAACTTACTCACATCGCTACGTAAATGAATCTAATTTGGGAGTGATGCGCGCCGATCTAGGAGAACTAAAGACAACATTGGACATCTCTCAACAGAAAAGTAACGCAACGAACATTGATGAAGCAATACAAAGCTTGACTAAAATTTGTGAGGAATAATTGCATGAAGCTCTCACACAATCGAGTTTAAAGGAAAAACGAACAGTTTTCACAAATTTTAATTAGAAGGGTTTAAGTAGACTGCAACTGCGCAATATAACGAACAAATTAGAATTGCGGTAACAGTGTTCGCTACGAGAACACGTTAAAATCGCATGGTTTAATTTTACTTCTATTTAAGATGAATTTTTTTTAATGATTTTATTAAAGTTAGCTCTTTTAAAGCTATTTAACTGAAATGCGCAAAATCGCGAAGGTAAAAACAGGAAGGCAGGTCAAGTCGATTAGTCTTTGCCACATAGGCTGAGTTGAGAAGAAAGTAAGCCAACTGAGGGGACAGAAGCCTGGATTCTTGAAACTTCACGACAGTAGCGGCAAGGCAGGTAGACACAAAGTCATGCTGGGAGCCAGGCAGCAGAAGGCAGACTGCAGCGTTCCACCATGCAACACTTATGAGCGTTCTCTAATCCCAAGAGCGAAACGGAGGGCCAACACCCAACACCAGCTGGAGAACAACTAATAAAACGTAAAAAAATTAAATTAAAAGAACAAACCACTGGCTGAAATAAAATTGAATCAGAAAATTGAGACAGTTATTTCACTTGGAATTCCCTAATTTATGTCCATCAAGGGAGCCGGCAGAGTAGAAAATCTAAGCGAAGGACTTGAACTGTGATGACAAGCACGTACTGCCGGAAAGAAGTTACTCAACATTACACTCAGACTTTATGACAATTACAAGGAACTGATCAAACAAAAAGCACAAGTCAAAGACAAAGAATTCGATGAATATGATTAATATTGCAATTAACAATTAATTACCAACCTGGGCTCATAAATTGCATTCTGTGAATGAACTTTTAGGCGAAGAATGATTGAGGAAAATTAAGTTGAAATCAGTAACAGATAAGTGTTCCTAGAGTGAAAGAGATAGTATGTATAGAAGGCGATTCAAATGCTTTGGAAATAAGGTAAGAGAGAGAGGCATGTTCGATACCAAGTCGCTTGCGCAACCTAGAAGCTAGATGAACAGAACTCGTTAATTAATAACTTTAGTTGACGGCCAACTAGCCAAGTTAATTACTAGGGACACCTAGAAAATTTTAAACAAAAAGTGAGCAACTTAAATTGAGGAAAAGAAACTATTCACACAAACTAAGGTAATTAAAGAGATAATAGACGCTGGAAGAATTAAAGAATAACAATTGCCCAAGTTCCAGCGAAGTACTGCCTCCGCCATCACCGTCCCGCCACACGTGAAGAACACAGCGTAAGAAAGAAAGAAAGAAAGAAAGAAAAAACATTTATTTCCAATAAAGTACAAACATGAAACGTCGACGCATTGGATTTTAAAACACGTTAACCTAAAAGCATCCTTAATTGCGAATGACACATTGGTATTGGGATACCCGTGTAAAATGTTTAATCAAAAAATGATTGACAGAAAAGCACATCAAAAATGAGTTCCTTAGCTCTGCCTAATCTGATTTTGACAGTGCATTTGAATATAAGTTACTAAGAGAACACAATACTCGTAACGCTTAGTTGAAAAATGTTTACGTTTGTGCGCATTTAAATTGAAATAAGAGCAAAAGTCGCGTTTAAATACCTTAAACACAGAGACCCTTAATTGCTGTTCATACATGGTTATCGTAATACCCATGTTAATTAAGTGTTGAGACAATAATGATTTGGATCCTCAATTGCTATTCATACATGGTTATCGTGATACACATGAAAATTGTCGATAACATGATTCGGAGAAAAGCACGAAAAAATGAGTTCATCTTTGTCGCGGTAGACGGATTCTGGGAATGCATTTAAAATACAGGTGACTAAGGAAAGCATAATCCATATGACGCATTGCTGAAAACCCTCTCGTTAGTGCGTACTCGTATTGAATTATGAGCAATTGGAACGTAGGAACTAGTGATACGAGTGTGAGGGATTAATGTTAGAAGTAAAATGAGCAAATTAGATTTATTTTGCGTCTAGAACTATGAGGTAGGGAATCGGGATTTGAGACAGTTTTTCATATGGACGCATCATCTACTGTGCCAAGTGGAGAGCTTCGGAAAGAACATAATCACAAAAAAGTTCATTGGATTCAAATAGATGAGAAGGATCGTTGTATAATACCAGCTATAACATTTGCAAAACTTCTTGGACAAAAACGTGAAAGACACAACTGGCTCGGATAAAATGAAAAAGTTTACAATAGCACAAAAATTAAATTCCATATGCTACTAGCATTGACACAAAAGAGTTCACTGGATTCAAATGAGAAGGATCGTGGTACAATACCAGTCATAACATTTGCAACACTCCTGGGACAAAGCGGGAAAGTCAAAACAGCCTAAAAGAGTGTGGCCAAAGTATACACCAAGAGTGTAGGGGACGGCATATTGTCACACAATATTAACTAGAGCATTTTTAGGGAGGGAATAAGTTCTACATGTATATATACACACACACACATACATATATGTATATATCCATACACATACATACACATAAACACACATAGGAGCGTCATATGTGAGAACATACATGTACTTAATATTCGCATACAAGTAATCAAATTCCATTTGCATCATACAGATATGTCTTGATTGTTGCATGATGTAATGAAAAGATAAGATAATTTGCACTAAAAATTTATGACTTCTTTTCCGGTACGTGCTGCAGCTTAAACTTTTTGTGTAGACGCAAGATAGCGAGCTATGTTAGTTTTGAATTCTCTAAGTGTTTGATGGGTTTTGATGCTCTGGGGAAGTTTATTCCACAGTAAGGCGCCTGATACTGACAGAGCTTTCTGCCCGATGGTAGATGAACGGTATTTGATTAAGACATCACGTCTCCTATTCGGCCTTAGGTTGGTGACGGTAGGGGAATGGAATTTCACTATTTCAGCATTGCTTTGAGGAAGATGTAAAGAGGAGAATACGTATTTGGCTTTGTGCGCCAGAAACCTCTCATGAATAGGAGCCCAGCCGAGCTCATTCAGGAGAGGTGTTACGTGATCATTCTTTTTTAATTTGCCTTTGCATACAACCTTAGCTGCAAAATTCATGCATTTTTGTAGATCTTTTTGGAGATGTTTCGGTATATCTCCCCATACCAGGCTGCAATAGTCAATACGTGATAAGGCCAGGGATTGGAAGGCCAATAGTCTAGATTCTTCATCAAGCATTCTTTTTAAACGATTAAAAAACATTGAAGTCCCGTGAATTGAGTTGCAGGTTTTATCAACGTGGGATTTGAAGGACATGTCTCTGTCGAACCAAATACCTAAATTTCAAACTTTTTCTGATGGGTGAATTTTATCATTTCCAACAGTAAGAGTTAGATCCAGATTTCTAAAATTTTTCATTGTCTCTTTTGACCCAAAAACAATGAATTGTGTTTTACTCGCGTTTAGCTTGAGACCATT
>JACJUY010000520.1:45003-66259 GCA_014220935.1 Platorchestia sp. MABIK | reverse complement strand
AATCAAACGAATCAGTGGTGCTGTGACTGGAAAACTGTCTTTGATGTATTGAAGGCTGATTCCATCATGTCCGACTGCTTTTGTGTTTTTCAATGAGTACAAAATAGTCCGTACTCTGGTAAATCGACAGGACAGGAGTAAATCGAAAGGAGTAAATCGACAGTCCGTAACTCTGGTAAATCGTTTGTCTGGCCGCGGCCAGACAAACAGCAGTGGAGCTGGGCAGAGCAGAGCAGTTTCGACCTTGTTGGTAGCTGCTAGCTGATGCTAGGAGGTTAGGTGGCCAAATAAACAGCAGCGGATAGTCTCGAGTCCGCAGTAATCGCAATCTTGGCGCCAGGAAAAGTGGCGTTTTGTGACTGGTTACCTGAAATTTTGCTTATTAAATAGCTGTAGAACTGGTAATATTTCATCCAATTAAGTATATATACTCGCATATATATATATTACTATGCTATGCATTATCTTGTTAGCAATACTAGTACATCCGTACACTGTCGTATATTACTTTTGATTTCCCTGTAATAATTCTACACACGATGAATTAAGGAGCTTTAATAATGTTTTACAATTACGGGAGGAAATTCCACAAGAAATTAATTACATGATAACATGCAAGTTATGATTGCTGATAGAATAATCATGCAACTAATTTACTGACGAATGACTTGACACCTAATAGATACTTGAATCTGAATTATTTTGCAGTGCTTTACGTGTAGATACATTACAGAATATGGAACGTATTCATTCCAGCGTATAGAGGTATAAATTTATGGATACAACAACCCGAATTTCGAATAAATAAGTTAATAATCAATTTCAAAGTGTAAAAGGATCTTTTGCGCCACTAAGTTTTAATTTAATTGCTATTTCCCCATAGAACTCGAACATCACAACCTTTTTTTGGGGAAACTAATAGTGTTTGAGTTGCATGCTTTCAAATTTTTTTTTTCCAATGTAAAACTGATAAAACGCAAACTTAAATATTTCTGTATCGGCCGTGCCCAGCGCTTTGCGCTGGTCAACAAAAGGTTAAAGATCCTTCTTCTCCACACTTGACTCTCGCATTTGACCTAACCTGTCTTTCGTAAGTATAACTTAGGAGCAAAAAGATTAATGTTTATGACTAAAAATGTTTAATGTTTATAACTAACTATAACTAAAGATTAATGTTTATAACTATTAGTTGATACATAAAATGGTGTGTTTGAAGTTGATTTTAGTGCCATGCGCCAAACACAAAAGGCATGATTTAAAAAATATTCGGCAGTGGTACGGTTTAATTAAAGTGTAGGTATTGACAAAGAAAATGCATGGTATAGGTTTAGTTTTTCAATTTATGAGGCGGAAAATACCTATATACGTATAAAGGATTCTGCAAGCCCACCTACCACTAACTTCTTAATAGCGTTTGCTATTAATGACCATTGACCATTAACATAGTCATGATCGAAATATTACGGAAGAGATGCACCCCAAACAGAAGGAATGGCTAGCGCTGAGGAGGTCAGAAGTTTGACATCCTCCTCGTACGAACTCTAGAGTGCAACTGACTGCTAGCTTCCGAGCGGTGTTTTATCATCCAAGATAAAACGCCACTGGCGACTCTTCCGGACAGCGCTACCATGCCCTGCTCTGTGCTATTTGTCTGGCCAACCTAATAGGAATACCACTAACATAAAACACCGCGCCAGCTCTGCTCTGCCCTGCTGCACTGCTGTTTGTCTGGCCGCAGCCTAAAGCTACTGTTTCCTAGAAAAGCGGTGCCGCAACTTTACGGCCGTAATGTAGCTGCTGATGACGTCACAAAAACGTTGTCAAGTAATTCAGAAGCCACTGGTTTCCTAGAGAACAGTGGCCGCTAAATGGCGGTGTTGCCAGATGGATGCCGGCCGCTGTAGCATCCGGCCATTAGTTGGTGAACGTTTTTTTACGGTGGCGGTCTCTTTGATTCATTGTAGAAACACTGATTATGAGTTTGAAAAAATAAAACTTTACAATGTGGAGCGGCAAAAAAGATGAAATGTTACTTGATTTTGTTAGAAAAATGAAGCTCTGTATAATTTAAAGAGGAAAGACTATAGGAAAACTCAACTGAAACGAAATCTATGGAATAATATCGGAACTGCTCTTAAAATGATCAGGTAGGTTCATGCAAATTGTAGGCAAATAACGTAAAACATTCATTGGGTATTTTATTTTGCACAGAAAGAAAGTGATATTTGTACAATATTTTCAGGGACTCATAATATTTATACCTACTTTTAATAAAAACGTGCGTAAAAATAAAGAATTAATACCTACAATAGAATTTGCATTTAAAGGTTCCATCAAAAAAATACCAACTAAACCAGAGATCAACTTCAAAAAAATATATAACAATGACTCCGCACAGGATGTGGTGCAATAGTGAGGTGTCTCTGTGTGGCTTCTCATATCGTCATTCAAAATGTTGACGTAGGAAATATGGCCATATCATACCTATATCAATGTTACGCTGCATAATTATGTTGCCATTAAAAACTACCTGGCCCGTTAAAGTAATTTTTTAATATTTCTCGAATGCCAGTGCTATTCATTCCAGAACAAACATTGGGCCTTAAAATGGGTACTGGAAGAGCATCATCAAGATATTTTTGACCTGGAGCAAGTACTTGTGCTTCCCTTAAAATGTTATACAATATACAGGCACACATAATCAATTTGTTTGTAGTTTCTGGGGCAGTAGCAATAGGTTAGGAGAAATTTATTAAATAACCGCACAAAATTCTAAAAGTATTTTCAGTTGCCTTTCGAGCTCAAGATACTGGATGGATATATAATGCTGTCGATGGATCGTGTAGATTGCTGTTTTTGATGGGGTTTCATCAGATTTTCGTGCAGAGCGAAAGCTTCATCACCAACTATCACATGTGGTATAACATTATTTGACGATGCACCCTCTGTGGATCTACTTTTAAATATCTCACTTTCCTCAGAACCATCTTCTTCCGATGACTCTTCATCTTCCAAGTTTATTGATCATGCGTTGTCTAGATCGTCCAATCTGACAGTGGGAGAAACCAAATGTTCACCGCAATGCTCACCGCAACGCATTATAACAACTGCCAACTTTACACTTATGAACGGCCGTTATATTACGTTCGCCGCATCACGGCAAAATACGGCCGTAAAATGGCGGCACCGCTTTTCTAGGAAACCGTAGCTTAAGCCACGCCTCAGCCTGACACTCCACGGAACACCTTCTAGAGAAGGCTTCAAACTAGCCTCCGCCAAAAGACAAAAATCAACTTTACACCTGCTGCGTTTAAAATCAAACGAAACAATTTGTTTAAGGAAAGATTCAAAGATGGTCAAAAGAATTCTCCAAAACCTTCCGCCCCAGCGACCCACCTCAGCTTCGACACAACCAAAACAGCCAGAACCTGACTCACAAAAGCAACGTTCTCGACAGAGGCACGTCAGACGCACAACCTTGAGGAATAATTTCCGATACATTATATCGATTCCAAATAACCAAGTTGCCCGACCATCACTCGTACAATTACACCAAAAATAAACACAAGCCCTGGATTACTGAAAAATCATTTTAAACATGAAGAAACGTCAAGCGTACCTAACACTTCTTCAGGAAGGGCGAATATGTAGGGAAATGTATAACAGCTTCAGGAACTATGTGACAAATCAAATAAGGAAATCGATAAAAAATTACTTTGCGCTCAAATTCAGTCAATTTGAAACTAATACTAAAAAACCTGGCGCCTGCTCAATTCTTGCTATAAGCCGAATAATGCTGCTAAGAAAACGATTGAGCCTATTGTTCATGATAATGTAAAATATCGCGAGAAAAAAGATTTTGCTAATCTTTTTAACGATTTATTCGTAAACACAGGAAAAAATATAGCTGATAGAATTCCTAGTGAACCTACTGATCATTTGGAAGACACCGATCAAATCCGAGAACACCACTCTTTTTTTTTTTACGCCTACCAACTCTTTCGATGTAATTGCATGCAAAAACAACTTTAAAAATAAATCAAGTGTATTAAAAATGTTCTCAACTCAAGTCCTTAAAGCTATAGCTGATATTATAGCCCCGTTCATATCCAATATTATTAACCAGTCGCTTTTCTTAGGCATTTTCTCGAACTTTCTCAAAGTTGTAGGAGTAACCCCTATTTTCAAAAGTGGTGAAAATAATTGTGTAAATAATTAAAGGCCTACTGTACCTCTGTGCTGCCAATCATTAGTAAAATATTCGAGAAAATTGTTTAGAAGAAAGTATATTCCTATTTTGGAAACCTGTGGCAAACAATTTGGTTTTCGCTTTAAAATATCAACAACACAGGTCCTATTAAATTATTTACAATACCTATATTTCAATATAGAAGAAGGAAAGCATATTTGATCCGTATTCCTTGACTTTCGGAAATCATTCGGTTGTGTGGACAATAACATTTTACTCTCGAAGCTCCACTATTATGGCATCAGAGGAGTGCTCATGATTGGTTCAGATCATACCTAACAAATCGGAAGCAATACGTTGTTATTGACGACGCACAATCGGAACTACAGACAATTAACCATGGATGCCAACAAGGATCAGTCCTCGGTACGTCCTTGGTCTCCCCTATTTTTAATTTTTATTACCGATATCGTTAAGTAAAAATCAGTTTTTAAATTCATGTTTTTGTTAACGACAGTACGCTTTCTATGGTCCTTCCAAATAAAAATCCTGCTCTATTTACGCAGAGTATTAATAACGAGCTCCAAAAGTTTTCAATGTGGCTTAAAGCTAACAAAATAAACCTGAATATCGAGAAGACAAAATGTTTTATATTCTCATACAAGAACATATATCTCTTCCACGCATTAAAATTGGCGAAGGTGATATCGTAGAAACCAACTCATGTAAGTTCCAGGGCATTATGATAGACAAGCATCTGACTTTTAAGGAGCATAAAGCTCATATTAGTATTAAGTTATCAAAATCCAGTGGAATCATACATAAAATAAAAATGTATTACCTTAAGAAACTTTGCAAATACGTACTCAACTGAACGCTCATTTTACCATACCTACAATACGGAATAGAAGTATGCATGGAACTGATAAAATAAAACCAATGGAATTTTTACCATACAAAAGAGAGCCATTAGAGCGGTAAAGAAACTAGAATGTAATGCTCACACAGATGATTAATTCAAATGTTTAAAAATACTTAATCTTCTGGATCTCTAGAAACTCAAACCAATGACCAATGATGGCGACAAAGACCGCAAACAATCACTAACTGACAAACTGGTCATCACGACCATTTAACTTGGAATAGAAGTAACTTGAAACTTTCTTATTATTCAAAAGCTCGGTCACAACATAGTATCTTTTTCATTGGAACTAAGACTTGGAACTCAATCCCTGCGGAGGCCCGTGAAAGAAATTCTTACAAAGCTTTAAAAATGAATCTTGACTCCCTTTTCTTATCGAAATATTAAGCATGTTGTTAGCGCGTGTGTATATGCGTACTTCTAACAACTCCTACCCCATGCGCCTCAGAGGCTTTATAAGCTGGCGGCCCTTCAGGCACAGCGCTTAATCGTCCGCTACCCCACCAGCACCAACAGTAAAGAGTTCCAAGCATACGACTGGTTCCCCATTCCCGCATATGTGGTGGCCAGTATGGGGAAAGCTCAGTCAAAATGCGATTTCTCAGACACGACGAGCGCTTTTTACGCGGCTCGGCTCACGAATGCATGAAGTGAGGCGCATACCTCCCACTCATACGGAAAACTGTAGGCCGAGAAAAAATATAACAAAGTTTTTAGGTTTGAACAGTTTCAAAAACAACTCTAATCAATAACGCAGATAGCACCGAGCGCCACAGTCCAAAATAAAACACAACACTATAGAACTGGTTAAAACAATAATGCAAAGCAAAAAGTTTAACTACATCAACGCAAAGCAAAAAGTATAAGGGCGGCTGAAGCGGTATAACAAAAAATGCCCTTTTCTCCAAAATTTAAAATTTAACTCTTCTGTACAACACCATTACGTAATGCATGGGTCGTACTAGACTATGACTAACAACGTAATTAGACCCATGATTGTAAAAAGGCTAGTTTTAACTCATTAAAAAATTAATTATTATTTTTACCGCGCATTTAGAAAACGAAGTAGACATCTAGTTATAGCGTAAAAATAAATACCTGAGTAAGACGCCAGTTAAAAACAACTATAGCCATAAACATCAACGCAAAAAAAATACAATTAAAAGAATCAATTTTGATTCGCATCAACATAAACAATTCCTTCCGTTAATTCGTAATTGTTATGGTTCTTGCAACGAAATAAATGATTAAAGTAGTAAACAATTTAAACAACAGGTAATTACATCAATAATTTAGAAATCGTGAAATATTGGGAAACAAAAATGTTATTACCATCTAACGGCGAAAAGAACACACATTTCAAGTTTTAACTCAGCGGGTTACACCAACTCACAACCATAGTGACACAAAAAGCACATAGATAAACGATTAATAGGTATTACTAAAAATGAACGAAGAAATTGAAAACAAAATGAACATTTACCAAAGGTAAAAATATGGTTAAAAAACTTAAGGATAAAAGTTAAGTCAAATTAAGTCAATTCCTCTTCCATAACGTCGAAGTTGTTCACAATTTTTATTAGTTCCGAATATGGAAAAAAAAATTTATTCTAGGTAAAATCATGGTCTGAAGGTAATTAAATACTCGTCAAACAAAAAAAACTTTCAACTGAAAAGTATTTGATCTCAATGGAACTGTTTAGGAAAAAAACAAGTTTAGGAAACAAAACAATTGCCATGCACTTTCTAATAGCAAGTTACTAAAGAGCAATAATACAACATTGTTCCATTTGTTTAAACACCGTTGGTCGTAGTATTTTAATCCTAATTTTAAATTTTCTTATCTCCGATGAGTTGCAACAAAAATAAAACTTAGCAGAGTGCTAGAAGAATGACTCAGAAACTGTGAGAGAACTCTTGATTCTCTTGAATACTCCTGATTCTGTCTTGAATAAAGACGGTTTTCTTTTCTAACTGATGATTGGGTCCTAACTTTCATTTATCGGTGGGGGAGGTATGTATGTGCGTACTTCTAACACCTCCTACCCCATGCGCCTCAGAGGCTTTACAAGCTGGCGGCCCTTCAGGCACAGCGCTTAATCGTCCGCTATCCCACCTGCACCAACAGTAAAGAGTACCAAACATACGACTGGTTCCCCATACCCGCATACAGTGGCGCCAGAAAGTAACTCCGCACTGCCTCATTTTACATTATATTTTAAATTATAGCAGATACAACTAATCATTTGAAGCAAACTTTACACCATAAAATTCTATGCCTTTTAATCTTTAGATATGCATTCTCAAATTTATTTTTCTGCCACCCAGTAACTGTGTAGGCATCATTTTATATATTTTACATACATCTGTTATACATTTGTTAAGATTGAGGTAAAACTGATATCTAATTGAGGTGAAACTGACATGAAACTGACATGATAATCAGGGTAAATTACATAGGAGGGCTACGGTATCAAAACTTGTAGCTGCGAAAATAGGAAAAAGTCAGGAAACAATGAAACTACAGTACTTAGGAGAGCCCCAGAAAAGTAGCGTGGGCGGGAACAGAGGGATTTGGCATATCAGCTGGAAGCAAAAGACAACCAAGGTAAAAATATAAAAGACATTCTGCTTCCTAAAGGCGAAAATAACACACACAAGAGCACTAATTAGCTAAAATAACATTTGACTGATAAGGCAAGTTATAAAAAGAAATATGAGGTGGAATAATGGCATATAATATTGAAATAGGAAGTGCAGCAAATGAAATATACAATTTTGTTGAATTTCACACAAAGACCGATACACACGAATTTTTATAAACAAGTAACTAAGCCTCTTCTGAATGCTTCCACTTCAACGAAAATACACATACAAATTAACACGTTCCTCGCGTATTGGGCCATATGTGTACCACTAGGTAAATTGCTCATTCACGTACCAGTATAAACGAATGCCATTTCATCTGTTTCGCGGCCTTTTTAAGAAATAACTGTTATCACACGAGGTAAAATGTTGTCGTCCAATTGTATATTTCATATTTCTCTGTAGGGATAAAAATGTATCCAAGAAGTAAAGTAGATTTCCCAACTTTGCTGCTCACAACCTTATTAAACTAAAAGCTTACAACCGCTGCAACGCGGTGAACGTGTTCAGTAATGAAAATAAGAAAAAAATAGTTTATCAAGTGAACAACTATGAATGGAGTTTATTCGCGGAAGTTTACCAAAGTTTACTGACAAACCAAGCAAGTCACGCACACAAGAACACAATCCTGACTACTGTAAAAACGAAATTTGGCTGAGCACATGTACAGGGTCCGTGGCCCAGAAGTAACGGACCCTTTTAACTTGAGTTCCAAGAAATCTATGAACGCTAGAAAGTTGAAACTTGTTTTATTTGTAAGAATAACATTTTTATAATTTATTATATGGTATCCTATATACTCAGCAAGCATATAAACTGAAGAAATGTTGCTTCATTTCATAACCTCAAATTTTCATAATGGTTCCCTACAGTAAAGAAGAAAGAATCAGAATTCTGCAATCCTACATTAAGACGACGTCAATAACAGAAGTGCAACGTGTCTACAGAATCCCTTTTTAAACTAGGATCAGTCCTTCCAAAAACACAATTACACAAGAAGAAAAACACATAAAGAGAATAACATTGTTAAGAGATTGATTTCCAAATCATTTAATTTCACGATTTGGAAACATCCAGAGGCATCCTCGCTCTCCAGATTTGACCCCATGCGACTTCTTCTTGTGGGGCTACCTCAAGTTACGAGTTTATGGAACAAATCCAACAAATTTACAAGAACTTAAAAAACAACATTTCATCTGAAATAGCTCAACTCTCCCCAGATACACTTAGGAGCGTTTTGGAAGCAACAAGGAAAGGAGCCCTAATTTGTCAAAACAACCGTGGCGGCAATTTAAAGGATATTATATTCAAAACATGGTGTTAATGAACTATAAAATTTTTATTCTTTCCAATAAAACAGGTTTCAACTTTCTAGCGTTCATAGTTTTCTCTTTATTAGCAAATGAAAAGGATCAGTTACTTCTGGGCCACCCTGTATATGTTCATAATCCACTTACCTCAACCCCAGTTCCTACACATCGAGATTTTTTTAGTTTTGTTGGACAATTTACTTTTAGTTAGACAGTTAATGATTATTGGAATTCCTAGAAAAAAGTAAAGAGTAGGGTCAAATACACGTTCAACCGGGCAGATGTTTTAGCGCCACAGTCTCACAAGTCAACAAGTAACACCACCATGTGACAATTCACGAGTTATGTATTCACAGATTGGTTGAGGTGAAACATACATTACAGTGCACATGGTAACAATGTTTGATAACCAAGTCAAACATCTACTTCTAAAAGACTCATCCTGATAGGGTAATTTACCATGGCTAATGTCATTGATTTTCCGTCTGTTGTTAAGTCGTTTCTAGAATATACTGTTAGCATCTATCCTATATAAACTCTTTTGTAAAATTAAGCATCGAATCTCCAGTGAACCAATTTATTGATCAGTTGAATGTGGAACTAGGTTAAGCGAATTAGGTTAATCATAATCGTTCACCTAAGAATTTCGTTGGCGGTAGGATGCCCTAGAAGTCGCTGAACTTGTTCGGGCACACATGTTGCTTTATTCAAATTTGACCATTGTACTAGACTTAAAACATTTCCAGCGAAGTGACCCACCGGTGGTCACTTAGGCGATTTTCATAGTGCTGCTAACCCACCTGCAGTCACTTACTCATGTTTTATTAATACTTAATGAGAAGCTAAATGAAGGCCCGATCCAATTAATGTTTGCTATTTTCAAAGTTGATTACCACAATTGACTTTAAATTTGAATTGAATATTGAACTTCAGTTTAACCCATCGCAGTTAACGTGTTAAGAAACAATCTATTTCTGTATCGCTTGTGGTAAATAAATTGTTTAAAATTGTAAACAGATTTACAATTTACAAGAAAATGGGCTACAACTGATTTGAATGCTACCCATGCATTTTTTCAATTTCGTTCAGCAAATCTTGGAAGTGTGAGTCAGTAATTACCTTCCTTATTCGTGGACCTATGACACACCTTTTACGTTCGCACTACTCAACTATGGAAACTTGTTGCAAAGGTACTGAAAAGCATCTGAGTCGTAGTGTAGTACCTTCACGACATTCTTCATGAGCCCCAGCTTGATGTGAAGCGGTGGCATGAGAACTTTATCTTTGTTGATCAACGACACAAAAAGGACATTTTCATTTCCTGGCATCATTCTGTTTTTAGTTGGCGACCTTTTTTAATGGAGTGTTGCTCTCTATCTCTCTCGTCCCAGTCGCAGATAAAATAACAGTAGTTGGTGTACAAAATTCTGCATGTCGATGTAAATTTTTTAATTATTAAATCTGAAATTTAGATACCTGTGGCTAATACACGCTAGCATATTTAGTAATGTGAACTTTAATCAAGACGTGACAGCTGACCTCAGTGCGCAACACGTTTGAGCGTCAGATTCCTCACCAACCCGCCACTGTTCACTTCATCTGATCTGCAGTGTTGTGCTGGCGCAATTAGGCAACGTCACGTGACGTATTCGGTAACATTGCGGCGGGTATAACATTATGCATTAGTTAGCACTAGGTGCGCGTTCGAGTGTCATCACCACCTCTACTCGCTGCCTGCCACATTGAGAGCCCAGACTGGGTAAGCGTGGAGTGTGCCAGGAGCACTTGCGCTGTATCAATAATTGTGAACTTCCATGATCTGGTCCTCTAAGCAAGAATCTGTTAAATTTTTCACTGCATTGCCGTATTTTTGTACTGAAAACGATTCTAAACTTAATGTGTGTTTATCCACATTTAAAATTTAGATTTCAAACTACTGCCACAGCTATAATTTAGTCCGAATCATTCTCTTTAGGTATTGAATTGTGCGCTGGATGGGAGATACTTGGAGGGAGGAATCGGAGTGGCCTGTGGTTCGTAATGAAACTGATTAGATCCCTTGACTTTCCTCTATCTTTCATTCTTCTGCCCACTTGGTGTGCCCTGTTGCATTCCCATAAGAACGGTAATAACTTATATATCACCGCAGATGCATCATTTATACCCGTGATAACGTATTTTTTAGGAAGTAGCGACGTAGTTTCATATGTTTCATTTACTCTTTAACGTCAGCATTATTTTACTCATATTAGCGTTGAAACAATCCCCGTTATAAGACTGGCACTGGCATCAGGTTGACACCGACGTCGGGATGAGGGAGAAACCGACTTTCTAGAGTCCAGTAAACTAGTAAACTTTCTAGAGTCCAGCGAGGAATTAATTGAACAAAAAATGCAATATACTAAGCTATCCTTTAACGGAGGACCAAATAGTCTTCTGGAACTGTAAACAGTATTGGTGGTTATAATATCCAATAGGGACTGATGCGTATTTGTTTCTAATGTGTTATAATACTGCTTCCATGGTTGTTTTGGATGAGTCGAAGAAACAATCGCCATACATGAATGTTGTGTTCCGTTCCCATGAACACAATTACACATTCAACGTCCGAACAACGGCAAATAGTGCGATACTTTGTAAAGAATTTCACAAATTCATTTTATCTGAGGCAAAAATGGGAAATAGTTGTACCAAGTGCAAGCAAATTAAATTCTTCAAGGCATGAACCGAGCAGTTTAGCTTGACACTTTGTTAGGGTCAGGTCTCGTACGGGGTCAGAAAGATCAACATTGTTCATTTAAACAAATACAGGTATTTTCTCTGGATTAATAATCAGGATCGGGTACCTTGTTGGAAGATGAAAGAGAATTTTCTTCTCGGGTATCTTCATCAATAAATTATTGTATATTCTGTTGATGCTATTGATACTGGACTACTTTCAGCGTCACGGGGAATTGGTTTAAAACTGAAGGAACGTCTGGATACGTTACAGATCCACGAGTTTTATACGGTAATCCGGTCACATTTGTCGGACAAAAATAACAGCCCTGTGGTTTGGTTACTTGACTCACGCCATCGCATAGGAACTCCGTATGTCATATGCTACTTTTTCTTCGCCTACCTTATCCAACCGCTCAAGTTGAAAGCACATGTCAAATATATGAACCAACAAAAACATTCATGACCGATTGCAGAAGGAGAATGAACAAAAATGGGCATGAGAATATTTATTTCTGAAAAATACACAGGCATTTGCAATCAAGTGTCGCTAGAGTCAAGACCCAAAACGGCACACGCCGCGCTGTAGCCAAAGGTTGCTCCCTGTGGCTCGCCCTGGAGCGAGTTCGGACCGGACTGGCAAAGTACCAGCTCATGCCCTCCCGCGTGTTCCGGTCTCACTTGGCCACGAAATTTTCCTAAAAGTAGAACATCAGGAAAACTATCAATTATTGATCCAACCGTTTTCGTTAAGCAGTATTTTTAGTGATCGATACAGAAAACCTGTTTGCATGCACACTTTTGTTAAACTTTTAATTTTATGATATTAAAACCACGTTTTTGATAACTTTCAACCGTTTATTAAATGGAAAATGTCACTAAAATAAAGAAAACAATCGAAATGTTCCTCCTATTGTTTGTTTTCTTCTGTGTGTCCTCCGTTTCTTTCAATACACTGAATGTTGCATTCACTTCCTCATTCCCGCCATCACTCTTCAAATGAGAGCATCATCTTGCAGCAAATTGGCCTCATTTTCAATTCCTTCTTTGAGTTCGTTTGTATCGCGTAAAGGAGACTGCAGGGCTGTGACATTATGCATCTTGCATAAATGCATATGCAAGTGCATATTTGTACAGTGCATAAAATTTGGTCAATTGCATATGCAATTTCTAAAATGCACATGCTCAATCTCAAAATGCAAATGCACCATTAATTATACATAATGTTCCAACATTTATTTATGTGCATTGACTTATAATATTAATCTGGTTTGACATGTAACTCTAGTGTGGTACAGAAAGGACTAAATTAATACCTACCTTTCATATTATAGGTATAATAAGTTGTAATAAGAGTGTAATGGAGTTTAATTCCATTGGGTATGCTGAGTTAATGAGGGCGCTATGGTCGTGAAGTGCACTTATGAATGACTGCTGAACTTTGTGCCGGTCGGGGTGCAACCGGATTCTCAGTCGTAGTCTGCTGCCGTCCTCTAATGTCTATGCTTCCCGTGGTGGAGTATAATTATAATTTCTCTCGTTTTTCAGACGCCTGCGATGATTCACTTGAACAGTATACTCTATTTCGTGTGTTGGCAATTATGCCGAAAACTGCCCAGACAGCTTCTCAAAAAATCGAGAGATACGTACCGGAATTTAAAGATGTACGTGAGAATTAAAGATGGTTTTAAATGTCCCATAAACGTAATAATTTTGATTGTTGCATGTGATAGAGTATGCTAGATATGATGTATGTTGCATATGATAGATTGTGTTGTGTGCTGCGTAGCAACGCTCGTCCAGCCTGACGAGCCTAGAGTTGTGAGCGAATGATAGCTACTCTCCACACCAGCCACCCTCTCAAAGGGACACGGCTTTGGTAGCTGGATGGGGATGATAGAGTGAAGGTTGCTGACAGTTTTGGTGATATTATTTTCGTTTGTTTGTCGCATTTCAACGAAGAAATAAATTGTTAAATATCAGTCCCGTGAAAATCCAATCCTCCTTCGAATAAGACAATAAGAAAGTAAAAGGGCTAATAATGGCGGCCGGTTACAGTGATATCCTTAGTTTTTTGTATTCTCCAAAGATTTCCCTCGTATTAAATGCTTCCAAAAGTAATGATTGTGGCATACGAAATTAAGTTAATGCAATATGACGTAAGAAGTTCAGTAAATATAAATAGGTACAACTAGCTTTATTCAATATTGACACGTGGCACCGAAGTTCGCAATAGTTTTGTCTTCATTGACAATTTACTGTTCATTAATGCGAAATTGAATATGTAATATATTTAATTACTGAAAAGAAAGATGAACAACTATTGGAACATTGATGTTTGACCTTAAATTTATATTTTTAAACGAAAATCTTGATAACCATGATATTGAGTTTAGGAGACCTTTAATTAAGGTGACTGGTAAGTACGGCATAATTTCTAATTGAACTCTTCTCTCAGATATCAACTCAGTGACGATCACAAGGGACCCAACATTTAGGGACCGCGCGCCACAGAAATAAAAAACAGGCTGCGGTTGGCCTGCTGCCCGAAGAGTCTGGAAACCCTGAAAGTGTCAACATTAACCCTGAAGAATCTGAGAGTCAAAACTCTGACCATATTGCTCAGAAAAAAATCACCAATGACCTAAGTGAAGCATTTGTAGCAGCGGACATTCCTTTCAACAAATTGAGCAAAGTAATACTCAAGGAGTTTTTGAAAAACTACGCAGGAAGAAGGCAGAAGGACAGAAAGCATGGGTATCTCTAGATGAAACCACAGATATAGACAACGACACGTTGTCTGCTTCGTATTTGGCGTACTGGGATTTGACAAGGAACGATGTAAAAGCTACTTGGCTAATGTACAGATCTTAGACAGAGTGAACCATTCGACAATTTCTCCATTACTCCAGGATTCCTTGCGATGCATTTGGCCGCAAGGCCAAAGAAAGCTTTCTTTTATGAAGAAAGCTATTAATGCACTGCATGTCACGTATCCTAAAATGGTACACATGACGTGTTTAGCACATGCATTATATAGGGTTACTGAGCTAGTTCGCTCTAATTACCCAAACATAAATGATTTAATTTCATCGGTTAAGAATGTGTTCGTGCGGTCACCCAACAGAATTGACACATTTAGAGCCCTTTGCCCCAATACACCGCTTACCTCCTTCTCCTGTCTTGACTAGGTTGAATTTTCCCCAGGTGAAAATGAAGGAGTGGAACTCCAAAGTAAAGTGCGAAGTCGACACCACTACAGTCGCATCACGCTTACGGAAGCTGTGTAGTGGATAAAATAAAAATTGTACCAATGCAAATTTTCATTTGTGTATAATAGCGCTGAAACCTTCACTGTTTACTTGCTAACGTATATGATTTATTGGTTGGATGTTGAGGTCCACGTTCTGCGGTCAATATCATTAGTGAATATTCAACACTTCATAACAAAGGGTAAAATTTGAAATTCACTTACAGTACGTTTCAATGCGAATACGATTTGTTCCGAAAATACATTCTACAACAAAAAGTTATTCCAAAATACAGTTTGAAGTACAATCTTACTTTAACGGTTACTGTGTTATGTTGCCTAAACATACCTACATCAAATCTACGAATAAAACGCTACGGGGAAAAGTGCGTCTGGCCAACGACTTCCATTCTAATGCCTCGAAAAAAGCCGTCATCGTATGAGAAATATGCTATAGAAAATAATAGATAACTGATAAAATTTTGTCACAAACCCCAGACTCTTGTGTGTCAAGTCGTCATAAAATCGACACACAAAAGTGTGTCAACAATATACATTATCAGACTATATATTATGACACACTTTTGGGTGTCATGGGCTTATAAGACACACTCAAGCGTGTCAACCATGACACATTTAACGTGGGTCAATTTTATTTTACATAAATATTTTTTTTTCAGACTGGTCACTCAGTACACTAATATACAGACAACGTCTAGAAGTTAAAAGAAAAATTAGTGAAGGTATTAAGGTTTTTGGGAAAAATTGGACTCCATTCCCAAAATCTAAACACAGTTCGGTTTTCTACAAAAAAATTGAGCCCGTTGAAACGTGAATATGCAATTTAACTCTCAACCACTTTAATATGTGGTAAAAAAAATACTCTAATTTGTATCAAACTATTTTGAATATCTATTTTAGACACACAGGTGTGTCTCAAATTTTACTCAGTGTCAGCGCAGTAAATGCGTAATTATACGATCCTCACCCAACCCATTACAATTGACCGTTATAACGCCAACGGATACCGCTTGAAGCTTCGCTTGTTCTCATACCCTCGCCCTCTCCACGTCGACATCCCTACGTTGCCGAACGTCCCGGAACAGCCGTGCTGCCAGACACTCTTTCTCTTCCAACCAAACATTTCAATGTCTTTGTAATCTTAAACACCTAGGATCTAATTCATTCTGTATAGATCAATTGTGGAATCCAGCACAGGCCGTTTTCCATCAGTTAATTAATGATAAATATTGACATGGAAAACCTGTTTGTTACGAGGCATGACAAATACGTCCATAAGTCCGAGAGGGTAGCCCGCTCCAGGGCTGCCAATGCTGGGGAAGTTTCCCCAGATCTTGGGAAATGACCTTTTGTCTGGGGATATGGGGAATTCCTAACTAATTTTGTAGAAATCTTGGGAAATTGTGTTTTTAACAATTTCATACATGTATTGCTCTGATCCTGAATGAAATAAGTATATTGTTTCACTCACCAGTGAAATGTGCATTTCCTGAACAAAAATCTCTCATATCATACGTCCGTAAACGCGTTCATAACGCGTTCTGTTTTCGTATTGTCTAGTAAATATCTACGTTTAGTATCGTTTATTTCGTAGTGTGGGACCGTCTTGGATGCCGCTCTGGGACACTAGCCGGGGACCGGGGTTGCCGGATTGGCCATTTCATGGGCAGTTGTCACTGAAAATACTTCAATTCACGGCGATTGACAAAAGATATTTCATGATTTTTTCTGAATTAAAACAAAACATATGAATTGCCAATGCACGTTCAAATATGAAATAATCATAAGTAGTCAACCACGCTGGTATCTGACAGAAAGATTCGTTCAAACGCCGATCATACGTGTACGTGACGTCTCCGATGCATATTGCCTCTGTTCAGGTAGTGGTACCAGCAGTCAGTCAGTGATTGGTGTGTAGTCGCGTACTTACGGTTGCTTGCTCAGTTATTTTTTCAAAACCCAACCCATCACCAGAAAATGAGTGAACCAAAGAAGCGAAAGTGGTATGCACAGTGTTACAAAGAAGAATGGTGTAATGAAGAACAATTTAAAAATTGAACGGCACAAGATAAAGATGATAAGGAATCTAGTTACTGCAAGAGTTGTAACGTCACTCTCAGAAATGCTAACAAATCTGCATTAATAAAACATTGTAATTCTGAAAGACATGCATGAAATTTTGAAATTGCCAAGAAAGCCGTTGATATTACTCACTTCTTAAAGAAAGACACTGCAACAGAAAAATAACAAATAGCTAAAAGTAAAATAGCCCTTGCTTCATTTTTCGCGGAGCACAGTATTCCTTTGGCCAATGTTGACCACCTTCTTGAAGTGTGCAAAGTTGCATTTCCTGACAGTAAGATTGCTAAAAATTTATCAATGAAGCGGACAAAACTTTCGTATTTGATTCAAGACGGGATAGCTTTCGAGGAGAAACGCACAGGAACAGAAATATGCTGAAAACAAAAGTTCTCTCTGATTATAGATGAGAGCACAGATATCTCTGTTACTCAAATTTTAGCATTTGTTGTCCGTTATTTTTGATTCAGTAAAACAAGATGTTGTTGACGATCTTTTGGATAGCATTGTTGTTGAAAATGGAACAGCTGCCGGTTTGTATGATGTAGTGAAAGTGTTGCTTAGAGAGAAACATATCCCTATCGAAAACGTAGTGGGATTTGGAAGCGATAATTGTTCGTCCATGGTGGGTAAGCTAAGTGGGTTTCAAGCTCTGTTAAAAATGACGTTCCTTCCATCTTTGTGATGGGTTGTGTGTGTCATTCATTCTCATTGTGTGCAAGTCACGCTATTGAGGTTTTACCCTCATATTTGGAGGAATTTATTAAAGAACATTTCTGCATATTTTTGCCGTAGCAGTAAGAGACAGCGTGATTTCTCTCTTATTCAAGAAGCTGCCGCTGCTCCTCTTCATAAAGTTCCCAAATTATTTCAAACACGATGGTTATCCAGAGAGAATGCTAAATCTGTTGTACTAGACCAATACCCGGCCTTGCTTTTATATTTTCAAAGTGAATCAAAAACGGACAAAGTTGATGGTGCAAGTGAAATCTTCCGAATCTTAAGTGATCGTGGTACGAAACCCATGTTACTATTTCTACAATATGTGTTGCGAAAAGTGAACAATCTTAATATTGAATTTCAGTCAGAACATTTTAGGCTGCATGCCCTGTATTCAATGGTGTCAACACAGTACAGAGATATCTTGAGTTTCTTTATTAAAGATGAAGTTTTGCGGACGTCTAAATTAGCAGACATCGATCCCAATAATGAACACAATCATAAGAAACTAGCAGACTTTTATCTTGGAGGAAAAGCGTCAGCACATCTTATTACGGAACCTTTTAAAGAAGACACATTCAAAAGATTTAAAAGTGATTGTTTAAATTTCCTAATTGAACTGTGTAATCAATTCAAGAAGAGATTTTGTTTCAGTGATGATAGCGTGCTTGCTAAATTGAATAAATTGGATCCGAAGATTGATCAACGTTATCTTCCTTCATCTATTATACCCCTGGGGGTTAATTTTCCATCAATTGTGCCCGGCAATAATCTAAACGATTTGGATGACCAATGGAGAAGCTATAGAACTAATGTTGAACATTTAAAAATCACTTCCCAGAGCATTCCAAGTTATTGGTATCAGCTAAGAAACATTAAAGATGGATTGGGCAATATGAAAACAGCATATTATCCGACTTCATGACCAGTCTTACCATATTACCTCACTCATCCGCAGCGGTGGAGCGTATATTTTCTTTGATGAATCACGTCAAAACTAAGCAAACGAATTCTTTAGATGCAAACACCGTTAGAGATAGAATACTCGCAAAGCAATCTATTAGAAGAGGAAACAAGGACTGCACTAATTGGACCCCAAGCAAGTCATTGGTGACTGATCTGGTAAGCGGTGCGGTCAGCCAACGTTACCAACAAAGATGAAATAATCAGAAAGAAACGATGGTAATGGAAGCTGATGATGGAGAAACACTACAGTAGTATGAGTTTAGGTGAGTAAATTTTAGTTTTAAGTACCTTCTTAAAATCTGGGGATGTTCTTTATAATCTGGGGAAATTTAAACTTATAGCTGGGGAAATGGGAAAATTCTCATTGGCAGCCCTGGCCCGCTTCCTTCAGTGTGGCAGGCCCGTACATTCAATGTAGAGCCACGGCAGGAATAGGTTGTGCGCTTGCCTCGCCTGCTCTTCGGGCAAGCGAGGGCTTTATTGATAAAGCCTTAACTGACGTGTTATCCCTTTCAAATCACCAATCTGGATTCCAAGGGCGAGCTAAGTGTTCATTGTACACGTGTTCCACTTAATTGATTTACGCGTAGGATTGATGGACGATCGTCATTATCATGTGTAGCGTTATCTTTGTAGAATTATCTTAAATTCATTTTGATGTATTAAACAATTCTCTGTTGCATTTAAGTGATTTTGTCACTATATTTTATTCAATAAATTAATGATTGGGTTCATATTTCTCAATGTTTCGTAAGGATGAATACATAAATTATCGATGATGTTATGAGTTTGAACGCTACCAATGATACCGACTCATTTTATTTACCAATATTTCATGCGAAAAAACTCTCCTTACGATTTACATAAAATGATCGTTTAATAGGATCTCTCACTTGAGAGTGGTGGCAGATTGAATATAAATTAACTAATGTTGTTCCATAATTAATATAATGAGGGCATTGAGAAGTCCCATCTGGCTTTATTAACGAAATATAAGAAAATGGCAAGAAAACGTCACGACGACAATGAAAGTGTCGCATACATCCAGTCCTTACATAGAAATGACATAGATAGGTAGGACGTACCTCTACAGTGATGTCTATAGAGAGTCAGAAAAAAAAGTACGGTACACAACAACTGAAGGGATGGAAATTTCTGAAAAATCTGTACTGTTGTAGAATTTTAAAAAATTAAGTACTTCGATGGTTGCCAACTGCTGATAGCAAGCATTTGTCAATTGACGGTGTGTAGACAAATGGTGTACAGGACCTTTGCATATCAAAAAATTTTCGCATGTTCTCAAACAATCCTCATTAAAACGCAATTCCAAAGCAACCAGGTCATTCATTCTACTGTACTTTCGATGTGCTGTTCTGAGCGCGTGTTCGGGTGCGTTTGGGAGTGTGTTTATGGCGGTGTGTGCGTTCGGTCCGATATTTTGACGGTTTCATGGACGGTGTTTTTCATTAAGCTAATGTTTTTCGAATTTTAATTTCTGAAGCCATTTCTCTGTACAGTGTTCTATATAACATTTGTTCTTGTGCGTTTTTTCAACATTGATGATGAAATCCATGTATTCTGAATCGATGTTCTTCTTTTTATTTCTAAATTATTATTGTAAACCGATTATTTCACACACTTTTTTTAAAAAATAATGAATTTCAAAAACCCGATTAGCTGCAATCCAAATGATGTCAATGATTTATTGGAGCAAACTTAAATTCTTAATTTCTATACATCGAAAAGGGCACGAAAATTTCCAACATGGACATTGGAAGGTTGCCTTGAAATGAGGCGTGAGTTTAAGACGTCCAGAAAAGCAATTACATCCACTAGATACTGCCAGTATTCTATTGTGGATAGTTGAAGAAGTCATTCTTTAATTCCCTGATAGTATAATCACCAATTTAAACCAAAGTTTGAAGATATTAGCCACATGTACAGTTGCGGTCTCTACGAACGACTGGTTGAGAAAACTCATGTAAGAATTTTAGAATGGATTCCCTTAGGTTGCTTTTCCTGAATTGTAACATACCTTGGTTGATTTCCGAAGGGAGTAGTTTCATTTCTGTTGGGTTCAGTTTTGATTTGATCACCAATTTATTTTTCGAGACTGCTCCTCCACATTCGCAAATGTTCTCCGCACTTTTTTTTTTTGTTAGTTTAGTTTTTCAGAAAAAATTAAAGTTTTAAGTAATAATATTATCATAAATATGTTCAAGTATTAAATGTTAAAATTTCGAAAATTTATTATATATATATAATAATATGAATATATTTAAGCATGAAATGTCAAGATTATATTATAAATAATAATATAAATATATTCAAGTATTAAATGTCAAAATTAGGAATATGCATTATATATTGTCTCGCCAACCCGTTTTTGCGGCGAGAAACTTCCAGAACTAACTGGCACAGGAAACATAGTCTTT
>JACJUY010000520.1:14604-36102 GCA_014220935.1 Platorchestia sp. MABIK | reverse complement strand
TAACTGAAGTACTTTTGTTTTTATTGACCTTTCAAATAAGTAAGTTTCTCTGGCGCACCCTGTATATGCATACACAAATACATACACACATATTCATATAGATGTACGTATTGAAAATGTATATGAGATAAATCAATAAACATAATAATAATCTTCCTCCTGTTACCTCAAAAATGACAATTGAGCTCAGTGTTATCGCGTAAGAAATTATTATAGAAAAATAACTAAAATGAAAAAGAAACTTCGAGAAACGTGAGAATTAACTGGTCTAAAATTTCCTAACAGAATTTTAAGGGAAATCAACTTACAGTCTAAGAG
Organism: Platorchestia sp. MABIK; assembly: GCA_014220935.1. NCBI lineage: Eukaryota > Metazoa > Arthropoda > Malacostraca > Amphipoda > Talitridae > Platorchestia > Platorchestia sp. MABIK. The sequence continues at coordinate 35,784 of JACJUY010000520.1, read as the reverse complement.
CAACAACAAAAATCATCTCGGGTTCCACATCCATTCTACATTCTCTGGAGATTCTGTGATAGCCGCAAAAATTAGTAAATACACTGAGTTTGAGAAACAACAATTTCTATGTAAAACATGGGGCCTGTTGTTTAAATTGACACGATGAAATTATATCCTTCAATTCCATGGCCAAACAAATTTGATCGATGCAAAATCAAGTTACAATTTAAATTTCCTAAGTTCAATAATATTGACCAAAAGTTCCGAATAGATTTCAACGCGTGGCAGTTCAGTGACAGATCAAAGTAAAACTAGTTGCACAAAAAATTAAATGGACCGATATTATACTTATTCCTCAGTGTCACAGGCGAGTACATTAGACGACTTCGAATAGTCACAACCTGACGCTCGTTTGTCCGTCGTAACTGAGACGGCCTTACATAGGAACTTGTTGCTAGGCCTGTGTCCACGTACCAGTTTGTACAACAATTAACATTTAAGGTTACAGCTCCATTTCCGTAGCTGTCAAAAATTTCAGATTGAGGGTGGAACAAGTGGAACACATCAATATTTTTTTTATTATTGAACTCTGAGTAAAATCAATCTAAAGCAATCGTATCTTTTCCTTTTAATGACACGTTACGCCAGGATTAGAGTGATAAAGCTTTTATTACTCAGTTTTAGTTTGAGAAATCCCAATACTACAATCCACCATTATCTATCTACACAGAAAACCAGCAAAATTCTTACAAATATTTTCAGTGGAATTAAACACGTTTAGTGGTCTCACAGCCTAAAAATTTTGTTACTCCCTTATCTGTAACACAAATTAAATCACTTCTCAGTGAAGGATAATAAAAGGTAACAAAAAATAAATCATGTATTAGTATTTAATCATAATCTCCGTCATAGACAAACTTTGACACTCATATGTTATCATCCTGTTATTAGAATTGACTGTGGGTAATTGGAGAAAAAAATCTTCGTAGATAGTCGAAAGAAAACAATAGGTAAAAAATAGAAGAGCATATTTGCGACGAACACAAAAAATAGCAAGCTTAAGCACCACGAACACAGGAAATGGATTTCTGAATTACGCTAAGTTGAAAATGTTCAACATGGGTCTATTAGTTCCGATGCAGGCGTTTCAACATTAATTCAGCGATTGCTCTTCTCAGATGGACATGATCTTCAGATGGACATGATATTCAACAGATTCTAACCTTATATAAAAACCTTTTCCTGCGTGCATAATAAAATGTGTAGTGGACATGAAAGTGGATTTAATTATACTCTTACACTGGTTTGAGCAACATTGTGTTTCAGCTACTCCTCAGTTTTTTCACACGGAATACACTCAAAATTGGATTTCTTGTTTCTGATTTCATGGGGCAGATTAGTGAAAAAGCTTACAAGATGAGATGGCGTGTAAGCAGTTAAAGGAGGATATCACAGGGATTTTCGGGCCCAATTGGCCATTATTGTTTCTTTGTTGAAAAAGGATCCTTAGGTGGTGGGCTATTGTGACCCAAAATTTTATGGGGCAACGGGCACCAGACCTCCTCCCCCCTCCCAATGGGGATGTAAGGAGACCAAATAAAAATGAACTTTTGATCCCATATAAAAAGAAAAACAAACAAACAAAAAGAAAAATCTGGCTCTTTTAATTTGTTAGCAATGTTTCAAGCATTCCAAAACTGTCTTTGGTTATGTTGTAGCATGAAAACTCATTAACTTGTTTTCATTTGAAATATCAGACAAAATGACATGAAAAACAAATGTTTCCCATTTTCTGAAATACTAAGGCCAAAATCGAACAAATGAATTGAACATAATGTGTTTCTTTTTTAAAAAGACATATAATGGCTTATTTCAGAGGAATCAGCCAACAAATAAAAATTTACCATTCTTCAGGAAATGAAAAACAAATAAATTTTTAGGATAATTTATACATGTATTACATGCAATTCACAGTGTTGAAATGAAATTATGCATGTATATTATTTGTAGATAATCATTCAACATGAATACAGCATTCAAGTAAAAAAATATCCAATATATTTCACTACACCACAAAATACATAATTTTTGCCTTTTAGGTAAAGCCATATTTTTAACACAAAAAAGAATAGAAGTCAGTGAGTTTTCATGTTAGAAAAAACAAAGACAATTTTGGAATCCTTTGAATATTTCTAACAAACTAACAGATCCCGATTTTCAAATTTGTAAATTTTTATTTTTTTTCACAGTTCAAAACAAAAAATTTGATATATTTTAGCTAGTGATCGAAAATCGCATATCAAAAGAAAACGAAACTAAAAATAGAAAAATCAAGTTTGTCTGAAATTTTACAAGGAATTTAAAACTATCTTTGAATTTGTTTTAGCATAAAAACTCATTGGCTTCTATTCTTTCGAAATATCCCTAAAAATGTACTAAAAAACTAACATTTCAAACTTTTCCAAAAAACTAAGGCCTAAATCGAAAAAGTTAGCTTGGTAAAATATGTTTCTTTTCAAAAAATACATATACTCGCCAAATTTCAGATCAATCGGATCAAAATTCAAAGGTCGCTGGGATGTCCCCCCCTAAGTCTTGCAGGTTTTTGAATTTTTCGAATGAAAGTTTCATTGGTTCTTTTTACAATGGCTCCAGGAGGATCAAGCGCTCGTTTTTTGGGAAACTTTCAGTTATTTTAGTGTCAACCAGCTGAATTTGTTTCCTTTTATGTCGACCGTCCGAAGCGTGAAGTATGGCTGGAGCTTGGGACATCGATACACTTGTCCTTCATGTGAGTGACACAAAATTTAAAGGACTGAATGATAGTAGCCCAGTCACTGAGAGCATAAATTTCAACATTTCTCTTCTTGGTCGATTCTATTTTCCTGGAATCTGTATTATTAGGCACGAGTGAATGATTGTTCCCTAGAAAAGTGAGTCTAAAAGTTTATTCGCGTACTCATGCACATAAACATTAAGAAAGCAACAATGCTTTTAATGCGGTTTTACGCCACAACAGTCTTGATTTGTATGAATCTCGTCGTAATTATGAAGATGATTTTTCTGTAGGAAAGGTAAACCAGAAGACGCGATCGCACAACTTCCTCGCTTCCCTTCGATCTCTTGCTAGACAAACATGTCGCCCTTATCATGGCATGTACTTACTCCGAGATTGTACAACCACATTTGCCTCGTAGAAAAAGCAGCAGAAGTGTTGAGGCTGAGTTTTCTCGCGGTCAAACGTGACGCACAGTAGGCGGGAACTAGGTTGGTGGCACTGCTCTTCTGTTTCCTTTAGTTCCTTGCGTGTAAGTTTAGCACGTGTAATCTGCTTAGTGTGGTCTTTTTCTATACCTACTTCTTCTTTCTTCAACACCTAGATTTGCTTTATTTTTCATCTTGAATTCATCTCATATAGCACACATGCCTTTTTTTGGTAAGTATGTTCTTACGTTGTATTTTTTGAGCTCCGTCATGAAAACGAATGAGCTGGCAGGACGATCAGGATTTCTCTCCGTGTAGAACGAATACATTTTTGGGTAGGTAATATCAGGACTGAAATGTAATTTAGGACTATCACTGTAGTGAGATAGGATTTGTACTTTGGAAAATTATTAAGAATATTTAACACTTTTTCTGTTAACTCAAGTGAGATTTTTTGACAGGCACATGCTTGCCTCTCTTATCTAGCAAAACAATTCCTACTTTCACTTTCTTGTTGATTACATAAGTTACACGCCATGGTGATTTACCCAGTACAGAACAAAACACTACCTTGCACGCTCTGTGACCATTTGTAGTGTATTGAAATGTTTTACTTTTCTGAAGATTCAGTGGGGTATGGTTCCAAGCTGTTGTTGCAGATTTCTACGAATAATAATTCGGGTTTGGTTCGCATGCACAGTCGCTAAATTGTAATTTTAGACATAGTGGTTATGACAATTTTTCGGAATCCAGCATTGGGTGGAAATTGATACCATGGGCTACGAACTTGATTGACGATGTGAAATTTGCTCCTATAGTTGATAAAACCGTCTGATTATTGTCGAATAACTTTAGAATGAAAAATTTAATTATAACTGAAGATCCACAAACCTAAGTTGGAGGTACTATCACTACAACGACTGCTTACGACGATTCTATACTTGCGATACAGTGTTCCCTCATGTATCGCGGTAGATGCGTTCCAAAACCCTCCCGCGAAAAGAGAATTTCCACGAAGTGGGATCGCCGATTTTCACGTGTATGTTTAGGTCTATTTAGACTTTTAAAACCCTTCTTATACAACTATTTAACCATCCCATTACAAGCCTGTTCATTTTGCTGAAATAAAGTCACACACAAAAAAAATAACGAGACACCGCGTAAAACGATCTGAACAGCGTACACCTTTTCTCGTTTTATAACCACACGTCAAAACAATATAACAACAGTTTGCACCATCATATAACACCGAATAAAAACTAATAACAGCTGCTCAAAATATAACAACATCCAGTACAAATCCAGCGACGATGCTGTAAATTGATAACAGATGCAAAATGTGGTGACATAGACAAATAAATATAACGTTGCTTCAAACTGTATAACACTCTCAGAATGTTGCAACAGACGCTCATTTTCATTAACAAATAATCAAATCTTGTAGCAATGCTTCATATAGCCAGTATCACAGGTTCAAAATAATGTAACAGATGCAAAAAATAGTAACGAAAAGACATAAGTTGTAACAACATCTTTTAAACTCCTATTGACCAGAGAAATCATTTTCCCGCACTTCCTCATTCAATAAAAATTGGAAATAATGGGTCCATCTCAAAATCCCAAATGTCAAATCCTGAAAGTCTAAATCCCGAATATCTAATTCCCGACCATATTTGGCAGTGGAAGCGTCGACCCGAATTGATGGTGTGTTTCGAATTGGTGTAGTGAAGAATTGAAAATAATTGATGAAAATTCTCCATGACAGCTCGTATTTAAATTTGGTATAAATAAGATGTTTTTAACTGAACAGGGCATTCGGGATTTTGACTTTCGGGATTGTGAATGTCACCCGACAATAATATGGGGCTAGGTTCCATTACTTCCCGGTCAGTGGATGATGCACTGACCGGGAAGTAATGGAATTTTCCAAAACAACTCTGACGTGGCCGGTTCACGTGTGACATGTATTACTGTTCAAGAACTGGGAGTGAAGCGTACCACCGCTTATTTCATTGTTAGGTCCTACCAACAACGATAATCTGTTTTTGCCGGCGTAAGACTTGTGGTCGCGAGAAGATGATAGATATTGAGAGCATGGATTTACTTGTGATGTTGATTGAAGCTACTCCAACCTTCACCGTCAAGGATCTCAATAGAGCTCTGCCCCTTTCGACCGCAAGCCCTACGTCTCAGATGCCACAGTTGCACCATCTGAATGGCATCGCCGAAACATGGACTGTGGCGGCAGCGCGCAGAGCAGGAAAGTCGCTGCGTCAGCACCGGGAGGAGGTTCTCTGGCATCTCATTGTCACGCATCTCATTGTCACTCCAGCCATTGCGGCAAACAACTACACCCATGCCAACAGCTACTTGATCAAGAGCCTTAATCAACAAAATTTTTTTTTGCATAGTTTCAATATCTCACATATGATATTCATTCTTTATTGTAATTATCAATAATTTTGTATGCAAAGTTTCAATATGCGTTATGTAGTACGCTAAATGACGACTTTACTGTTTATTTTGCGTATGAATAATTGTGTCAGAAATTGTTAATTTGTTACAATAATATATACGCACGTTACTATTTTTTGCATATTTGTTAGCCTTTTTGAACGTTGTTTCAATAAACCTACTCTGTCACTACACATTGTTTCTTTGTTCTGATGTATAGTTTCGCTGTCATTCATTTTGCTTGGTGTCGCTATAATTTGTCTTTGTTGCTAATTTTTGGGACACTGTCACTATATTTCTATTCTCTGTTGTATTCAGTGGTTCATCGTCGTTAAATTTGCAGTTCGTCGGTACATTTTGAAAGAATGTGGTTATAAAACGAGAAAAGGCGTAGCATGTTTTTTCGAACAGACTGAGAGGTTCACCAGATTTGAATATTGAAAGCACCAATCACAAGCCAGATATCAAAATGGGTGCCTGTCATCGGCCTTCTTTCATTTCTGCACCAATGATATCATGTCTTGCACATCGCTACTCCATGAAGCTGAGCTGGCGTAGCTTTCGCAGACTCACAATGCGTTCATCGATAACCTTTCCTGTTGGTTCTGTTTCCATTTTTACGCTGTTAGAAACTCAAATATATGTTTACAAATCAAAATATACTTGTTTTTATCTGTACACTATAAATTACCTTTATTTTTAACATTTTATTGGTATTTAATGCTATTTTTTAGGTGTAATGTTTATTATTATCATTTATATGTGTGTGTAAATATGTGGGGTCGCCGAGCCCACGAAGTGGCGAGGGAACATTGTAGTTTATAGACTTAATTGATCATGTCGTGCACTTAGATGCTAAGTTGCAATATAAAGATAATGGATATGGAAGCAAAGCCCGTGTTTGGACATCCCCGGACATGGAAAGTGCGCGACCTTATTATACCATGCCTGCCGAAAATGTGTGTAAATCAGAGGTGACCTTATGGAAAAATCACTTCAAATATTGCAGTACAACTTCTTAGTAACTGTACGCAATTGTGAGTTGGACCACCATATTCTGCTGCCTTGCACGCAATTAGAGAACGTCATCGAAACTATTTAAAAGTAGAAATTATGAGTAGAAAAAGCAGCATGAAGGTTAGTCAAGTCGACAGGAGAAATTTCACTCACGACCTGCACTACTACCATGACGAAAAACGTTGGAAAATTTGGTCTTTGACGAGTAGCTAGGGTTCACACTGAAGAGAGCTAGTTACACAAAGTACACAGATGGCGACGGACACTGAAAAATAGATGGATAGAATATAAAGTAAAGCCTAGGTATTTGTGCATTTAGGCTTACAGGACTCGCTCTACAAGTTTAATTGACTTTCTGTTTGTAGTTGTGACTTTCATTGAGGAGCACTAGTTAGTTACCTCAAATACACGGACGAGAACGGTCATTATCTGAGCTTTGCCTTGAGTGTAACTCACTATTCGTTCATTATCAGCGGAACGTAATCTCGCCAAGATTCTTCGAGGAACAGTTCTTTGAATGTACATGTCGGAGGCTTTGCTCCGCATTCAATTCTGCATTGCTGGTGATAGATAAAGTTCCTATTTTCTCCTCCCGTGCTTCGAATTTATGTTCTACACAATGAAAAAATTTTGTACGTTAGTACCTCGATCGGAACATTCATTTTCCACGACTGTCACCCAAAATGTGAAATTAGACGTCAATAGTATATCGAAAGGCAATCCAAGCGTAGTAATGGTAGTTCAAATTTTACAGAACCAGTTGAATGAATCAACGTGCGTCACACACAGAAAACATTTTGTTATTTAAGTCTAATGTGGTCTTATGCCGTTCATAAAATTCATTTCTTTTTAAATGTATTTTGATTTTTGTAGAAATTGCTCTATGTCACAGTGACTTATCCGCTCTCCTCACTGTTGTAAAGAGAGCTCCAGGCGACGAAAAAAGGTTTCAAACCCTCGATAGTAAGAGAGAGAGTAGAGGAAAAATTGGAGAGAGAAAATACATTGAAAGAGAGAAACATAAGACAGAGAGAAATCAGATACAAAGAGCGCTCTTCCCACTCTGCACTAGCTTGATCAACATTGGGATAATAACGATGACTTGAAAGGTTACCTCATTTTATTTCAAATAAAAACATGAGTTAAGCAAATTGTTGTAAAATTATGCGCAATCTAGTACAACCAGAGGATAAATGATAGACCGAAGACACATAGATGAACACAGCACAATTTGGAAATGGGAATCGTTCTATCTAGATCAACATATATATTAATTTGAGCACACTATAAGGAAGATGAATATACTCTGAATTCTGAATTCTAGATCAACACATAATATATTAATACGAGCACAACATAAGGAAGATGAATACACTCTGAATTCTAAAACTTTTCGCTCAATTCTTGAACAGCATATCCCACCTTTTTCTGGCGTAGCGGTGGTTCTTTAGTACACTGGTGCGCTGAGGTACGTGGTGCGGGGTGCTGGTGTCACGATGCGTATAGTGCTGGGTACTTCTGCTGTGATGCGCTTGGTACACCGGATCTTTGGTTCTGGATAGGCTAGTTTTCAGATGCTGTTGCGCACCGTGCTCTGGTACGTTGGCTCCGTAATACACTTGTGCGCTTAGGTACGTTGGTGCTGGGTACTGGGGTTGCGATGCGCATGGTGCCCGGCATGCCGGTGCACGGCTCCAGCGACCAATCACTTCCCGTTTGGACCAGGCTCTTTACAGTGGCGTGCAGCCCTTCCACGCACACTCCTAATAAAGACCTCCTCAGGTGTTGGGCCCCAGTTTATGTACCGGCTAGTATCCTTTCTTCTGGATTCTTCTTGAAAGCTCGCGTGCATAAGTTTTTGACTAACCCTTGCTCTTCCTTCATATTTTTTCGCTTCAACATCCAAATTTTGTAAACATATCTATTACCCTCATCACTTAGTAATGTATACTCTTCAAGTAAACATTGAATTTACACCAATCATATTTCACAATTGCAATTATACTCTCAGAGTCAGTTTAAGGAAGCTTTCCTCCATTTCACCCCCTCCATTGACCACAAGCCTTGAGGAGGCTTTTCACACTTCTCCCAATCTATATATCCCCAACATTCCATTCTCCCCTCATGAGGCGTAAAGATATCTCTCTACTCCCAGAGAAACACAGAATTTTCGCGTGCTTTCGCATTATGTTTCGTTGCATCAATCACCATTCGAATTCACTCTCGCAGCTCTCTTTCCTAGCAGCGTTCCCGCTTCCCCCGTGAATGGAGAGTTTGTGGAAGCCGAATTGGATGAAGGTTGTCTCGATGTCAAAAGATACCTCGCAATAGATGTTAATTTCGTTTTAAAATTATTTTATTCATCACGAACAAGCACTAAGTCAGAAACTACTTTCATACGTTTAGGATGCTTGCAGACAAGTGTTATCTTTCCGGTATTATCGAATTGTTTTAGGTAGTGGGATATACGGAATAGAAAAAAATAGCGGGAATATCTAGAATAATGATGGTTCGCAAAAATGCCCTATGACAATATTAGTATTGTGAGACAATAACTTCATTTTGCCAAATGGTCACACACCATGACACACTTTCCCTCATTCGTTATGTTTTAGCTAAACTTCATAGTTGCCTTTCTTCGTAGCCTTGCATTGCGATTTCAATTAGTAAAATAAATGCTCCAGCTACAACTGTACACTTGTAATTAGACAGCATCATGCTCTAATACATCATTAACAAAACGCTGATATCAGTTTTCCTCTGATCTTCAAAATAAGCAATTTTAATATTTCGCTTCAGTTGGTGGTGGCCAGTTACTTATAGAATCCATTGATAATACGCAACACCTAAAATCAAATCGGTTTTGATGAAAGAATTTATATTTTTTAAACTAACGCAAACTGCTCAGTATTCGTCGATTGCTCGAAAACATCAAAAAAAATTTATTCTTCAACGTTTTCATAACATATTTAATAGTTTCTCTCTCTCGGAATGAATATGATGATAAAGGTTATGAATCATTTTAATTTTGAAACATTTGAAAGCGTTTGTTGCACACAATGTTGTAGTTTCCCAGTTTTGGCCTTTTTTGCCAGAGTAGAAATAGGTTTGATGGACAAAGGGCAAATCGAGCTGAGGATAAATGCTTTTAAAGCGATCTGCGATGAATTGAGGGAAGTGCTACAACATTTTATTCTTGGTGAAATGTAACTGAACGCAAAGAATTGTACAATACATTGAATACATATATGAATAATAATACTTATTCAAACACTACTTTGATCTAGTTAAATCATTAACAAATGTGCGGCAATGATTTCAAATTTTTCTAATGCAAATCAAACATTCACTACATTCCGGCAGTTTTGAAAGGTAGTTATCAATGGGAAAGACTTTTGAGACCTAGTCGCTCAGTTTGTTAGCACAAATTAAATTATACAGCATTTTTCAAGGACACAATTAACAATATTTTTATATTTACAAATACTGACTGCAAAACACTCCTGAAAATGAACATTCGTTACCTTAAGTGCTCCCATAAGAAAAAATCTAACGGAGTCAAATCAGGTGATCTCGGTGGCCAGGACACAGCATGGCACTTAAAAGAAGCAAAAAATTGATGTATGCAAACAAAAATAAATGTTTCGAAATGAAGACCATCGTTTGAATGAATGAAAAATATTAAATGGCCTTGTGTAGTGAAAAATAAATAACTGAGACTTGATGTGTTTCATATAAAATGACCTTCTGTAAGGGATTAAATATTGTAGGAATATAAAGCTAAAACAAAATTTTAAAATTTTGATACACTATAACTTCAACGTTTATTCACTTTTTCCCATAGGATCGAATGGCAGCTGAAAGTTTAGTCAACAATGATTGATGCTCGTCCAAATCTACCATGGGTTGATAACGTGAAGACCATCAATTGCTAGTGATGAAAGACGTTTTTTCTGTTTTTGGTAGTATATCCCGTTCTTTTTGCGACTCATTCACAATTTCGTACAATTCCCCATAACTAAGTCAAGACAACTTGACCTAACCTGGCCTAACCTAGCAATCCTCAAAACTGATGGTTGATAACAAAAGGCCCTCGAGTTCCGCATTCGGTCTGTGAGGTGTTTACGTATATATATTTTCTTCTCCTCCATCTCATCTTTTCAATTAATAGAATCGGTCTTGTTTTAGGTGAATTTGATGAATAATTTTTGAGCAATCATCAGTCTAATAATGAAAAAGTTTACGAAAACAAATTACCTCAGCTTATCAGATTTTACATACTACTTCATATATGAAAGAAACTGAGAATAGACGGCCATAGCTATTTCATCATTAAAGTCGTCTATTGCATGAATAAATAGATATATATATATAAATAAAATAGATATAAATATGAACAAATTTTCACTCACGCAAAAAAGTCTTGAAGTGTTTCACATTTGAGGCAACATTAAATCTCTCAATTCACTTCAATCCACCAAGGCTTCGAGAGCACAACAGAGGGTAAAAAGTGCCGCTGCTCACTTCAACAGCACGAATTTTACCTCTATGTCCAAGTAAGGTGAAAGGTGTGTTCGGTCCTGGGAATCGAAAGGTATCAAATTCTTCTTCGGTGAAGATCCCGTCCGTGACCATGGAACCATCTGGCCAGCGGCAGTGTGACAGGTCGGGCGTTCTACAGTCGCGGGCCGGCAGCCAGGCCAATTTCACGTCATCAAATGGAACTGTGACCCCATGATCTGTAAATGAAATTTAATTATTTTGCGCAAGGATGAGAAACTTTTTCTTGTTCACCGTAAAAAATAAATTTAAAAATTGACATAGTTTTCACAGTGGAAAAAAGTATAAATAAAAGTGCAAAGAAACACGTCATTCATGAGATAATTTTTATATTAAAGAAAGTTAATGAAGAAACGTTTGAAACTTTTCGACTTCCTGGGTCGAAACACAGGAGGTCCTGAAAATGATTGAGAAATCATTTCCACCTGAGCCGGGCTCCAACCTCAAATCATGGCTTTCAACCATGGAACCGAGTCGGGCTTTCAACCTCAAATCTACCCAGCTGAAAATGATTAAAAAAACAGCCAAATGATCATCAAAATGACTAATCATAGGACAAGAAAAGCAAAGAAACATAAAAGAAACCAGTCACTCAAAAAAATAAAAGATAAAAAATGCTCGGATCAATACTACGTTAGTTGCGAAGGAAAGTCTGATTGCACATCATTCGAAACCGATTTTTCTTTAAACAGATGAAGAGATTCTAGAATACGAACATCACTTTGATTGGATGCAGAAGATATTACTTCGTTGGTCTTTCGAAACATTTCCAGTAGATTGATTTTAAAATTGTGTTGACTAATTCGTATAAAATAGGACCATTTTTCAATTATAAAGATAAAACTCACACAGACATGTTCTCCTCTGTCATTTACAAAGATAGCTGTACAGTGTACACAGTGTGCATCTGAATACGAGGGCTCGACTACTAAAGACCTCGGTATTCGTGTTGCAGAGCGTTCAGGCAGGAGTTTTAGAACCAACCAGTTACTTCACACCTTCCCATTCTTCAGTCCGCTCTCATGCGGAGAAGTGCTATAGTCCTGTTCGATTAGGCGATTTTAATGTAGTATATTCTGAATGCCAACAAATATACCTCCGTATTTTATAATCTCTTTACATTTTAAAAGAAAAACCGGTTTTGAATGGTATGCTATCAGCTTTCCCTTTGCAACTTATGTAATATTGATATCGAACATTTGTATTCATTTTTACAGTGAGTTTTTTATGTGTCCGCTTTTTTTGTCCCTTGATTGATCATTTTGATGGATATTTGTCTAGCGTTTCCTCAATCATTTTCAGGTTGATAATGACTCAGGAAACGGAACCCTCCAATTATTTTTTTTCATGGCTGTCTTTAATATCATACTGATCTCATTAAAGACGTGTTTCTTTGCATTTTTGTATAATTCGGATTTGCAAAAATCTACCCATTTATCTCTATCGAAAAAAAAATCATTGCTGAGCTGAAAATTCGATTGACTAAAAAATCACTTTTTTAATCCGAGTGAGCCTGCTTCCCTTTATTATAAATTAAAAATTTCTCATTAGTTCAGTTGACCATTATAACTCTTTGTTCAAGCGAAGAATGGGAAACAGATGCAATAAGATACATATAATCGTGCATTGTGGCAGATTCAGTGGAAGAACCTAGAATTAGAAATTAAGGATTAGTCATTAAATGAACAGAACAAATGACAAACCGAAATAAGATAAAGGCCTTTATTAATAAAATGTACATTAGAAGAAATTTAATTGTTAATTTTGAACGTTCCAGCGTGAGTAATTTGCAACTAGATCTAGAATCAAAAAGAAAAATATATCACTAACAAAGTCCCATGCATCTTACGTAACCGATGCATCCTATTTATGTTCACATATTTTTTAATTCTTCTATGCTCCACTAATGGCTCGTATTATGGGATTAACATCATCGGTATCTGAGCTTCAACTTTAACGGCAAAATATTGTTAAAAACAAGTAATAAATATTAGTAAGGAAGTTTCTCAGTTTAAATTAGCGTACTCAAGACATTTTTCTAAGTTCAGATGTTGTGACAAAGAACAAAAAGTTGGGACCGAGGAAGGGGATTGAAAGCAGCAGAACAATCAAGTATACCGAGATAAAACAGAAAATTATGAGATCTTGTAATCTCAGGAATTTTCTTGCAAACTATGATACTAAAAATAGAATAGGATAGTTGCAAGCAATACTTTACGTTCCTAGCTCGGCGATTAAAACATGATTGATGAAAATGAATCGATTACGGAAAATGTTGATATGGTTCGTTTGCGTAAAAATCTAATTGCAAATTGGCGTTTATAAGTGTATCCACCTTTTATCTATATTGTCTAAAGACGATAAGGAGAGAGAAAAAAAAACAAGTTCAAATTTTATGGGAAAACGAACTTTCGTGGAAACGCAACAAAGGAAGGCAAACTGGAAAATTCAATTAAATTACACTATTTGAAATGGAATAGAGCTTAATGCCTCGACGCGATGAAAACGATCCAGCTAAGGAAATGTCATAACATCCTGTTAACTGCTTACTGCTTCGACGCGACTGTGGCAACAAGTTTGCTAAATTGGGAGACCTAAAGCGAGTTTTCGGAAGAGTCCCGTTTGCTCCTGGACCTCCTGTATAATGTCATATCAGTGGGCAGTATATGCAGTTAGCATATACTGCCCACTGAAATGACATTTATAAAAGGTACTGCAGTCTGTCCTGCATTTTGGAGAAGGCAATTGATGCCTAAAATGTGGGCGGAGCTAGTTGTCAAGGTTATCGCTGTGTTCTGGATTATATGCTCCGAATCGTAATTTACGTGGTGTTTTTATCAAATATAAAGTAACATTAGTAGTACTCATAAAGAGATTCTTAGAGATTCTTATTCTCAAAATAAAAATAAGAACCAAAGTAATAGAAAACATTTATTCACGCAAACGTTTCAGAATAAAATCATTCCATCTTCAGCGCGGGAAGAAATAAAATGTTTTGACAGTCAAGAATCAGATATTAACGTCATGAATAAAAAATAAAAAGCAAACACGAAAAAAAAAAAAAAAAAAACGACTAAAACACCGTACGCTTGCATATATGCAATACACAGTACATACAGCCGTTTACAACCATACATACACACGCACACATACACATTTTATATATACACAAGACACACACACAACACGTACACCCCAGCACACGCAAGTTAGGAAGCAGGGGCCACAGATAATTTGGTCGCGCTGAAACCGTTATTTAGTGATAGTTTATTCGTGAATATGTATAAACACGTTCTAGAATACGGAGGTCTAATTCATTAGAGGCTTTGCATAGGATAGAAAAATTATGCATTTTGAAAGGGTGATTGGAACTGTTTCAATGGTTTCTAATGGCGGCCTGTGGAGGACAGGCAAATGGGCGGCCCGTTATATGAGAAAATCCTGAATGTTGGCCGTGACGGATAAATGGTTAGAGGGTTGTGCTTCCAACGTACGATTGCTGGTAGCAATCACAAACATACACATATACACAGCAACTTTCCAGGCACTCATCATGTCGCTCTTTCCTGTTAAAAAAAGACGCTATCTTAAAGGTATTCTAATAAGAAGCATATACGTCAACCGCTGTCGAAAAGGTTCGCACAATGATTTAAAACTCTCTTCGAAATTCACTGTTCAGGTAACCAATGAATGGAGGGCCAATGAATATTTTCTGTTTTGTTACATTGAAAGTTACAGGAGGTGGGGGTTTTTTATCGAGAATTTTTTGACTATTTGATTAACAAGATATTTTGAATAATTATTCCACGCAAAAATTTTCTGCTGGTATTCTAATTAATTGTGTAATATTTGGTACGTGCTTGAAGCGCAATAGGCCCTATATGTAATAAAGTTTTTACTCACGATTTAATATAACCTTTGGACATAAGTAAAAGTTTTGCTTTTTGCAAAGTCTAACGATAAATAAAAGAACAAAGAAAATCGCTCTAATTGAAATCATATTTCTTTAAAAAACACTTCAATAAAAAAGAACGTTTCGACTAAATTTTAGTCATTTTCAACTATCTGAAAAAATACAAAAACAACGAGTTATAACAAGTTCAAAATACAACCATCAGTGGAATATATGACATTAGAAAAGAAAAAAGAGAGAGAAAGACTGAAACTACACTAATTGCAGAGGGAAGGCAGATTGCGTATTGTTCAGGGTAGGTTTATCTTTTAAAATGAACAGGGATTCTAAAATGCGAAGGTTAATTGTACCGGATGTAGAAGAAATTATTTTAAAATCGTCTAGCCGAACTGGAAGGTCACAACTCTCTGCATGAGAGCGAACAGCAGATTGGGGAGGGGAAGAGAGTAATTGTTTGGTTCGAAAACTCCTTTCAGCATGCTCAGCCACACGAATATCCAGGGGCTCGAATGGTCGAACCCACGTATTCAGACGCACACCGTGCGCAACAATATCTATAAATGACGGAGGAGAGCATGCCTTTAGGAAGTTTGTCCTTGTAATTGAAATGAGATCCTATTTTATATGCATTAACCAATACTATTTTGAAGTCGACAAGTAAAAAGTATTTAGACAGTAACAAGTGAAGATCTTTATTGAGCTTTTCGGACTGCTTGCCAGAGAACGGAAATGAAAAATAAAATTGTTTCTTGCGAACAGTAGGTAATGGTGCGCGGGAATAAAACTTTTGATTTAAAAAATTCTTGACACATGAAGTTACCAGGCCTGAAGGGAAACCATTTTGACTAAAAAAAAGCTTCAAAAACTCAAATTCGCTATGAATGATTTGAAATGAAGAGCAGACACTGTAGGCCCTGGAGAGTAATGTTTTAACACTGTTAATTTTAAATATAAATGGGCAGAAACTAAAGAAACTTGTTCCTAGGCCAGTGAATGTTTGCTTGCGAAAAACAGAACTTCGAAAACTGCCATCTTTACGAGTAATTTTACTATCCAAAAATGAGAGAGAATTGTGCTTCTCCGTTTTCATCGTAAACCTAACGTTGGTGAGTTGAGAATTCAGATACGCCAAAACTAAATTACAATGCATGGGACTTTTTTAACCTTTGTACACACAGCTAAAATAATTTTTAGAAAGACCAGTAAATGTGGACTTTCCTATAAACTGAGGAGATGAACTTAGTATCAGACTTCCTTACCAGGATATCAAATGTCACCATTCTGTTCACATTCCTTTGTGAATTTCATGTTGTGTCAATGGCATGAACGTACTCAAAAATTGATTAGCCTGATCCCGGGACCTAAATAATAAAAAAGTATCACCCAAGTACCGTCTATAGAAAACAGGTTTGTATTCAGTCGAGCATGAATGTAGAAAATCTGCTCCCACATGAACCAAAAAATATTGGCAATTGCAGAAGAAAGGTTAGAGCCCATGGCTAGTCCATTAAGTTGTTGAAATAGTACCTCATTGAACTCGAACTAAAGATCTTCAAGAGAGATTTCCGAAAAGCGATTGAATTACTGTCTGCCATAATTCATAAAATGGCCATTGTTTTAAAAAATATCTCGTCCAGTAAAATTTCGATTTGTTCCCCCGAAGACACATTTGTGTACAACGATTCAATATTAATGCTGCACATGAAAAGGTCATTAGTAATGTCGATACAGGATAGTTCACGAAGGAAATGACTAGAGTTCTCCACTGCATATGGACTAGTGCTAAATAGAGCTAGGATGGGGAACAAATTTGCACAAAGCCTGGAGCTAGGCGTACTGCACGTAGAAAGAATATGTCTCAGGGGCACGTCAGGCTTAGGTACTTTGGGTAATCCAAACAACACTCCCAGTCTAGATCCACTAGCACGGCTGGATCTAAAAAAATTATTTGATAAAATTCCATTGTCCTTATCCTTCTTTAGCCTATATTAATGATTTTATTCTCGAGCTTTACAATAAGAGTGGATCTGACTTCTTGGTAAGGAAGTCAGATAGTAAGTTCATCTCCTCAGTTTATAGGAAGCCTACATTTACCGGTCTTTGTTCAAATTATTTTAGTTGTGACTACAAAGGTTATATTACATCGTGCGTACAAACTTTATTGCATTTCAAACTCGTACCAAATATTACACAATGAATTAGAATATCTGTAAAAACGGTTTGCGGCCTAACAATTACACAAAATATCTTGCAAATCAAATGGTCAGAAAATTTCTAGATTGAAACATTTTCCCTCCTCCTATAACTTTCCCAGTACTGAGACAGAAATATTCATTGGCCTTCCATTCATAGGTGACCTGAACAGTGAATTTCGAAGAGAGTTTTAAATCCTTGTGCGAACCTTTTTTACAGCGGGTGACGCATACGTTTATTAAAAGATTACCTTTACGACAGCGTCAGTTTTTAACAGGAAAGAGCGACAGAAAGAGGGCCTGGAAATTTGCTGTGTATGTGTGTATGTTTGTGATTGCTGCCAGCAATCGTACGTTGGAAGCACAACCCTCTAACCATTTATCCGTCACAGACAACATTCAGGATTTTCTCATATAGCGGGCCGCCCATTTGCCTGTCCTCCACAGTCCGCCATTAGGAACCATTGCAATAGTTTCAATCACCCTTTCAAAATAAAAACTTATTCTATCCCAAGCAAAGCCTCTAATGAATAAGACCTCCGTATTCTAGAATCTCATCTGTATTTACGAATAAACCTTCACTAAATAACGATGTCAGCGCGACTTAATTATTTTCAGTCCCTACTTCCTAACTTGCGTGTGCTGAGGTGTGCGTGTTGTGTGTGTGTGTTTTTGTGTGCTTGTTGTGTGTGCGTGTGTGTGTATATAAATTGTGAATGTGTGCTAGTGTAGGGTCTAATTCACGCCTACATGGAGAGAGCATCGAAGTCAGGAATTTGCCAGGTCGTGCGACTTCGCATCTCCCTAACTCTACGACCTGATTCGTTGTACAATGTCTATCAAACACGAGTAGCAGCAATTCTTTATTGATACTACAAACAGGTCATAAACATTGGTCTGGAAAGAGACATGAAATTACACAAGCGAAAATGCAATACATGAATAAAGAAGAAACTAGAGAAATTGAATTATAAAATACCTATCGCGCAGCGACGCAGACGTCCCGACCGAAGTGCAACATGTGCAACAGCGGCGAGGCAACCGAGCCCTGCGCTAACTAATGCGAAGTGACAAGGACAGACCGAAAGGCAACGAAGTTCAAACTCTTTTGAACATAAAGGGTCGTGCTGTTCTGTCGATGACAGAACGGCGGCAACAGCTAGTGTATGTATGGTTTCTGTCATTAACAGATATATGAAGGCAACAAAAATTTCAATTATCACTGATGAGAGCACAGATATTATTGTTAGTCAGGTCTTAGCAGTGGTTGTACGTTACTTCGATTCTTGTAAAGATGTTCCTGATTCTCTGCTAGACACCCTTGCCGTCGAAAATGGAATTGCTATGGGGTTATTCACCGCAGTTAAAATTTATTAGAAAAGAAAAGAATCCCCACAGTAATAATATTAGATTTGGAAGCGATAATTGTTCAAAAATGATGGAGGTGAATATTGGTTTCCAAAAACTGCTTCGAGATGAAATAGCTTCCGTTTTTGTGCTCGGATGCGTCTGCCATTTACTCGCACTCTGTTCAAGTGATTCAGTTCGTGTATTACGGTTATTTCAATGAATTTTCAATGAATATTACATCTTATTCTTCTCGAAGTCGTAAAAGACAAGGAGACTTCGTGCTAATTCAGGAAGTTTCCAGCTCTTCTACTCATAAAATTCCAAAACTCTCGCAAACCAGATGGTTGTCAAGAGAAAAAGTTATGGCGACGATTTTAGAACAGTTAAATTTCAAATACTGCCGACACTGCTGTCAAAAGTTATGAAACATTGGTTAGTTGTGAATAAAGTATTTGCTACTATTTCTCCAATATATTCTTTACAAAATAAACACAATGAATCTAGAATTTTAGTAAGAACATTTTAGATTACACATGCTGTTTTTTTGAGTATTTACAGAGTATAGGAACATTATCAGTTTCTTCATCAAAGAGAGTGTTTTGAACTTGGTGAAGTTAGCTAAAATTAACCCGCGCCATCAAAGCATCTATGAAAATCTGGAGAACATTTATCTAAACGGGAGAGCGATTGCGTACCTCAAGAAAGTACCTTTCAGAGAAAACCTTCAAGCACAAAGATTCAAAAACGTTTGAGTAAAAGTTCTTGTGGAACTAGCCTTTGAAATAAAAAACTATTTCCACTCAACATGGACAGCGTAATAGCAAAATTAGACATGTTGGACACAATATTAGCAAGATACGTTAATCAGCCACCAACAACGACCGCTCTATTAGCTACCCAATTTCTTAACTTGTTATCTGAACTTGAGTTAAGCGAACCGGATGATAAGTGGTGAAGGTTTAGAGTGTGCGCTAATAACCTCGCAATTGGAACCGAAAATAACCCCAAGTATTGGTACTACTCCCTAAGAAGCGCCAAGGATAGCTTGGTTAACGGTAAGTTTCCTTTGTTGTCATTTTTCACGAGCACGCTGACTGTCTTACCGTTTTCTTCCGCATGTGTTTGGAGAATTTTTTCTCAAGTAAATTACTTTAAAACTAAAGCCACCAATGCCCTTGAAGTAGAAACTGTTAAAAACAGGTTACTTGACAAAATAATCAGTAGCAAAGAATACCCAAAATTGCTTCGCGAGTGGGCCGTCAAAATTTTTAATTAAAGAGCTGAAAAACTGAAATCTTCATCAAATATATGAAAAGAGGAGAGAGGAAGAAATTCAAGCAGCCGGAGCAGTTTACCTCTCTTTCAACGTCGATAAAGAATGAATAATTAGGTATTTTAAATCTGTAAGTACATATATACTGCATATATTCTGCACCTGTACTGCATATCACCTGTGGTAAATAAATTGTTTAAATTGTTTAATTGTTTAAATTCTATTTTTAATCCCTTGGGATTCTTTTCCGAGCCTTGGTATTTTTAGCATGCAAACCTTGGGATATTGTTATATTCTCAGTGGCAGCTCTAGTTGCTCAGCTCAAAGCGTTTCAGTCGCCATGGAAGAGTGGTCAAAAAATCAACGGTAGTTTGCCGTGAGAAGTTTTAAAAAGGGGTGGCTATGCCGGAGCTCGGCGTCACTTTCGTACTCATTTTCTGATTGATTGTAATAGGTCAGTATTAATCAATTAGAGTTGTCGATGAATAATTTTGAAGATATCGGTGAAATAACATTTAGAATAGGTGGCAGTGTGAGATCGGTACAAACTCCAGCGAGTGTTAAACACGTCAGGATTGCTGTGGAAAGAAGCCTTCTGAGATTGAAGCATCGACAGAGTGCCACTTTCGGAATTTAAGACAGATCCGTTTGAAGGATCTTGAGGTTAGATTTACGTCATCACACTCTTACAAAATTCAAGTGGCTCAGGTATAGACTGAAACTGATTTTGCTCCCGACGGAAATTCTGTGGAACGTTTTTGAAAAAGGTTGATAGAAGTGAGGAACTTATTTACAACCTCTGGATGAGTACGAGGCTCACTTTCATCTTTCTTGATGCGTGAACAAGCAAAATTTCAGATACTGGAGAACAAAATCCTAAAGAACTTCATCAAAAACCACTCCGTGCAGCCAAACTGACAGTTTGGCTCACCACGCCCTCATCGGGAATCATAGGCTCATTTTTTAAAAATGAAAAGAGGTTGGCTATTACAGTGAATGCAGAACGGTATTCAGAAATATTAAGGCCCTTCTTTACTCTCCAACTTCTTCAACATGCAGTAATTAAATGAAACATTATTCCCACACGATGGAGCCACAAGCTACACAGCCCGTGTGAGCATGAATTTTCTGAATTATCTTTTTCCAAATTGTATGATATCCAGGAACGAGTCCATGGCCTCCCCATTCACCCGATTTCTCACCATGCAATTTTTTTCCGTTTTTTTTCTAACGAG
>JACJUY010000519.1:209935-224110 GCA_014220935.1 Platorchestia sp. MABIK | reverse complement strand
AAAATGGTGGCTGAACGATGCAATTTGAGTTTGCTGTAATATAAAATGATATCAAATCATAGACACCCACAAGAGATCATTATAGATAGACAGAGCATCAGATTGGCAAATAAACAAACAAATAAATCGACTGGCTAATAGATGGATAGACAGATGTGTGGATTGACAGATAGAGAGACAAGTGGATTGACAGATAGACAGATAGATAGACTGAAAGACGAATTGATAGACTGGAGAGATAGATAGATAAATGGATGGATGGAAGACGGACATGTAGGAAGATTGATGCACACATGCCCAAGGAAAAATGAAAGAATTTCTTAATATTTTAAAGCATCCTTCACTCCATTGTTGTCTCAAAACAAAAAACCGCCTAAAATTTCGTCTCATATGTGTTCGCAACCCACGTAAATTCAAGCCCACCGAGCATCTGACCAGTAAAGTTTCCTAGGAGCGAGAGCGTAACTTCACTTGGGATGTGAGCGGGGAGGACGAGGTGTTTCCAATATTTACATGGTTGTATTGTAAAGAAGTGAAGCATTCTCTGGAAATCTAAGCGGCACTGCTATGGCCATGAATTAAATTTAAACTGCTTTTCTTGTGTATATTTAGAATTAACAACACCATCTTTCTAAGCCCTGAAATGAACAAAGCAACAATTTTATTCTGTCAGACTTGCCTTACTCCATTGCAAAGAGCACTACACTCTCAAGAGCAGTGATGTAGAGAATAATATCTTCATCTGTTTTATTAGAGCAAGTAGTGTAAAGTAGAATGTTCATTGGCTCGTTCTAGGTGTTGGTCAACTGCACATAAAATCCAAAAGAAGCGAATAGGAAAAAAGAAATATCTAGATATCATAGTCCCAGTAGGGCAATGAAGATAGTCCCTTGGCTCGCTTTACACGTTTGTATGGCCGGCCTCAGATCCCATCTTTTAGCGTGGTCCAAAAGGGCAGCCAGACATCATGGACTCTTGAGAAGGGGCAGCGCCCTACAGGGCAGGGCAATACTCAGAACGACATCATTTAGCAGCAGGGGACCCACTTTACTGAGAGCCATCAAGCAGGGCGCCGTAACAAGACTTCCATCTCACTTATCATGCTGGGCACAGGAAGGACCTATCGGACACCTCCGAGCGTGTATCGCCCTTTCTCTTATAAGAATCGCACGATGCACCGCAATACTTCCAAGCATTTTTGTCTTTATGGAAAGGATTACTATACAAGCAAAATTCCGAGCATTCGCCGCTTTTTATCACGTATGCATGAGATAGGATGTGTTGTTAATTCCTATTATTTTGCATGCTACGTAAATTGTACACTACAAATGGTACTATGAAAAGAAGGTTGAATGTCTAGTGTAATTCTTGTGAGCGTACATGCAGCACGGCCCGCTAAATAAATGCCGTAAATGAGTAGGGTACCATTGAACGAAGTATAAACCACAAAAACCAGCGCAGTTTACTCGTAATGCCTAAAGTAAACCGCGCATTTGAGCGTTGTTTTTATTACAACTCGCCCCTCTTTAAACATGTATTTTTTTTGCACTTGAATTGTTGAAAAGATTATTTACCACAAACATGCTCAATGTTATAAGGAAGAGTCAACGTCTAACAGTCAATAATATTGCAACTCTGAGTCAAATAAGCTACGAGGCATCTATGACAACGTGTGAGTTTCTGGAGAGGAATAAATTTTGATGGAAAGCAGTGTAGATAGCTTTGTGTACATGTTTTCCAGAGTCAATTAAACATACAAGGCCAGTATGTTGAAATCAAACTGAAAAAATACAGTTTGACATTCCGGTAAACGTTTTCCTTCACAAGTTTTTATTGGTAGCTTGATGAGGTAAAGTTCTATCCTTTCCTTTTTTTCAGGTTCATCACGGATTAAAAGACCAAAAAAATTGCTTATCATATTTACTAGAACACTCAATCTATAAAATTTTACTTCACTATCCATGAATAAAAAGCAACGTTTCGATGTTACGAATATCAACTTCAGACTGAAAATATACAGAAAACTTTTTTACAGTTACAATAATAAATTTATAATTATGATTGCAAACAATGTTTCTGTATATTTACAGCCAAAAGATGATGTTCGTCACATTGAAACGTTGCATTTCATAAATAGACAGTGATATAAAATGTTAAAGATTGTTTTAGTAAATACGATAAACAATTTTCTTCGTCTTTTAACGCGTGATGAACTATACAATTTGCGCAAGGTTGAGAAGTTAGAAAGAGACTATGTAAGCGCGCGTCAGCCGTTCTATTTTGTTCAATATTCAAGATAATTAATAAAGTTGTCAAACGATATTTTGCTTGATGTTTCTTGACTCGTATTCGTAATTTTTTATTTTAACTTACTTTTCATTTTCCCATTAATTTGAGAGTACAAAAAATGTATGCCTACTTGTACAAGCTGAATAGAAGAGGGCTTCGCAAAATTGCATGTCGCTTGCTTCAGTAAATTTTTTTTCGGCGACGAAATTCAATCATAATTCTTTTAAGTGTAGTGAAAGTTATAATTATTGAGCAGATACAACAATGGTTATCGCACATAAATTATCTAAAGTAAGACTATTTTTTGCACTGTATTTATCAATCCATCTGAACAAATAAAGAGGATTAAAACCCACGTTAAACGCATCACGCTTTCTTGCAGACGTCAAACCAAAACACTGTTTCTTTGTTCAGCAGTGTAATACTGAAATTTGTCGAGTGGATTATTATTGCTCGACTAGCGCACGATGTACGAAAGCGGCCAGTCTTTGTTACAGCGGCCGTGAAATTGCGCACAAATGATTGCTGCTAAAATGGTGAACTATGATCACAGTTGGTCAGCGGGTTGCGGTTGCCATGACATGAGTACAACAAAACACAAGAACTCAAGGAGAAGACAGCCATGAAGACATCCTTGGTTCAGGTAAAAGGATGCTAGAGCAGTGAATTAAAAAAAAACATCTTACTGTCCTTATGGCGTTTAATATTGCATAAAATATTAGTAAAACACATTACATAGAGTACACATAGACCGCAGCATAATTTCAAAATTTTTTGCTATCATTTTTAGTTCCGTAATTTTATTTATGCATATTTTTTATTGTAAATTCCAAACAATTCAATAATTGACCTTCTTCAATTATTTTATAGCGTTTAAATATCATTGTTTTCTTTGCCGTAGAAAGTTCAAGTTCACCTTTTGCGAGCTATTGAAGCTATATATTTTCTTCCTCACTGGAATTAATGATGTTTAACTATGAGTTAAACATAAGCGTTAAATGTACTTTTAGAACACCCATCAGACGCAAGCTTTACACGCAGCCCTTAGCAGTTGAAGTAGTTGAGAGCGAGTTTGATTGCTGCCGGCAAACTTTTGAGGGGCGGAGGGTCCAGTTCCTACTCTTTTGTTCTTAATACTTTGAGCTTGGTATTTTACTTTGGAAACGTTGCTATTCTCACTTCTGACTTAGACCTGAAGTAACTAAGGTTGTGCCCATATCCTAAGCTAAAAAGAAAGCTTACAAACGCTCGAGCTGGGTTTCAGAAACCTGATACTCCAATATTTCCAGCAAATGAAGTAATAAAACACCGTGATTGGGGCCTCAGTTGTACCGTGAAAAGAGGAGTCGGATTATTTTGTTTGCTTAACATATTTTTCATAAACCTAGGAGTAAAACACATAGTTCAAGGACTAATACCCTCCCCCTATACTCCAGTTTCAACGTTTGCATCACGGATGTAGTTGCTGGCTTTAAGAAATTCAAAGAGTGGATAGAAAATTTCACAAGTTTCGTGGAAAATTAGCGTTAGTGCGTGCATTGGAAAGAATAAACTGCTAGAAAGTTACTTACGTACATTACCAGGGCATGATTTGGCATCAATATTGCATGGCGGAGTCCCACTTAATCGAACACCACGACCAAGCACTTCGTAAATATTTGAAGACTCGCGCAGCGAGCGCATGCGCTTTGCATGAATTTCCTCTCTGTGACTTTCTCTATGCAGAAAAAGTATTTCTTTCAAGTGCGATAGCGTTCTTGCCTCCAGCATCGTGATTTTTCCAAGAAAGCACGCTCATGAACACTTCAGCAGAAAGATATACATTGTGAGAGGACCTTACATCTCGGTTCAGAACACATCTTTAGGTTATTGAAATAAAATAAAAATATTTATGTGGCGCTCTTGCAACTAAACGTGGGATATTCCAATATTTTTCAAAAATATAAATATATCTGTGCCACGTGACGTTCCGTATTTTACGAAGAGGCATTTAAATGCCTTGTGCATACAAGGACTTCGCTGCAACCAATAACCCGTGTCACGTCACGAGAGAGGCTTTGGATCTAAATAAGGAAGAAAGGTCTGACGGCGGTCGGGGCGATGGGTAAATAAAGAAGGAAGGTCCAACCGAGGTCTTGGTGAAGGGGTAAATAAGATGCAAGCGGTCGGTATAAAAAGGGCATCACACGACCTGTTCAGGGAAAAGGTCACCTGAGGTGTCGCCTTCATGATATTGTGAGGCCAGTCGTCTTAGGACGGTCCGGAATCATCTTCACGACCGTATCCTCTATTCTTTCTCTTGGCAGGGCTAATGCTGTCATCACACGCAGCGAGACCTCGAGCCACATTGAGTGAATCCATTCTAAAATATTCCACGTTAATATGCTAAAAAGAATATGATCTATGAAACGATTTCGTACATAATGGAAGATAATTCATGTAGTTGAATTACTTTGTTAAATGTACAGTAAATAGCAAAGTAAACGTGTATCATGCAGACACACTCGCACACAAACTCACACATACACTCTCAGATAACATCGGTATTGAGCCTTTGATGCAGATGAAGTTTTGTACACTTACACATTGAGGTAAAAATGTGTTCGTTGAAGCAGATAGGGACACTCTCAAAGAAATTACCCAGCATTTCCTCGCAAGCACCAGCGTTCGAGCACACTCTCAATTTTCGAGTGCAAACTTGAAGAGAAGCGTTTCACGCTGACGCCATGGGTGCGCTTGTGAGCGAAAATTCGAAGCACGAAGCTTGTTTTTACCGGCGAATGATTTGCATGATATTGCTTTGGTTTCTTGGAAGTTGGAGGCGTTTATTGACTAGACTAAGGCAGCTACTGCCTTTCCATGTGACAATTAAACGTTTCCTTGTCCCTCAGGTCTGCCAAATGGTCCACATCAGCCTCAAACTCTCTGGAAAACTTGCCTTCCAAGTGACGTTTACCTTCGGAAAAGTACGCGAAAATTCTGCTTGGTCGTGAAGCTCTAAAGAAGAAACTAAATGGACTTGAAAAATGATACTAGTCAACGTCAAAGAAAAGCGTTTGAGAGTTCGAAATTGGAACTTTAATTTGTATGACCTTGTTTGAGGGAAATAAATAGTTTTTGTAGAATTGTGAGAGAATTAGAATGATAAAAACGTTGTAGAATCACATTTTCAAAAACCTTTGACTTCAAAAAGTACTATTTCATAAAATACAATAAACTCAGGGACCAAACATCCAATGAAGAGGATCACCTCTTCGCATTCCTCTCTTTCGTACTCACTGCTATTGAATTCCTTCATATTTGCGTGGCAGTTCAAGCGCTGCGGGCTCCTAAAAAAATTCGGTGAGAGAAGAAAGCGAGCGGCTGCACGGTGCACCACAGAACGCCTCTCGACCATGGAATGCTCTAAATTCAGTGTCTCAGTTCTGCGTTCTACCTCCAAAGGAAGTTTTTTCAAAGGAGCAACAATATCAGGGAGAGCATTTCTATGTTTTGTTCACTGTTAGGATATAGTCTCACGCCCCATTCCCCCCTAGCAACATTCCAGTTTACAAAAAAGACAGACGCTTTGTGTTGGTCAGTTCAGTCAAAGATTCTCTCGTCTTAATATTCGCATGATCTTGGAGAACAGCGCATGAATAATGTTGCCGACAAATCAAGGGATCTTGGGTTATATTCCAGAAATTAAAGTTGTGAATGATTATTTCAGAAAAGAAACCTCAAACAGAAAAATATGGTTTTCAAGCAAGCAATGTTTAATTTTACAGAAAAAAATAATTGTCAAAAAGGTAAAATTTGCAAGAATATTGAGGTAATTTTTATATATTCCAACGGGGTTTTCGTTTTAATAGACCATTACACTTTCCTCTCGTATGTAATTTTGTCAACACAATCTTAAGGTCGTCAAACTTTTGAACTAACATGAAAAACCTTTTTAGTGCTTGATTCAATTAACAACTCACGCTAATAACAAAATAACGAAATCCTAACTCACATTTTTCCCTTGAATCTCATTTGGCTGCGAAGTACAACTTCCAGAGCTTCAGCCACCATATTTTAAAAGAATTGAGTTCAAGGTCACAGTGTGCATTCAGAACAGATGTTACGCGCAATTTTTCATTGTATCGCGACTGGGCCAATAAATCGTCCAATAAAAAAGAACATTTGTCATCCGAAGGTCCTGCAGCTGCAGCAATAGCTGCCGTCGCTGAGCGTACTTCAACTAATTGACGCGTTGCTTAGACGCTCGTAAGTACCTCGCCCAAGAGAGCGCATTGCATGAGTTGGTCGTAGAAAGTTTGGTGAAGTGAAAATATTGCGCAAACTCTACTGTGCACCTGAAAAGTGAGTATTCAACAGGAGTTGTTTCAAATGTCTACCATTTGAAGATTTAAGAAAGAGTAAGTTGAGGGGAAAAGTTAAGACGAAGAAGTTGATCAGAAGAGAAGCTGAGGAAGAAGGAAACGTTACATTTTAGAAGTAAGTAAGAAGATGCAGCGCTCGACTTGACGTATATTACGGTTCAATATATTATTATTATATTGACGTATATCACGGTTCCATTATTACAGCACTTGGAACAGAACACAGCGTACTGCTAGTCTGTTCTGACATGCAAACGCATAGCAGTACCTGATCTGTTCAAAGCTCGTGCTCAGGGTTGCGGAGTCGGAGTCGGAGTCGGGAGTCGGAGTCGCCGGAGTCGCATGTTTTAGGGTGGAGTCGGAGTCGGAGTCGCTTTTCTAAATGTGTGTGGAGTCGGAGTCGCATTTCCGAATGCGGTGGAGTCGGAGTCGGAGTCGTTTATTCGGATGTGATGGAGTCAAAATTGGAGTCACTATTTTTTGGAGTCTTCCATTCATATTTTTGCAAAAATTATTCATAATTGTTTAAAACCGAAAATGAACAAAACAGAGTTGAAATACTTTACTGAAAAGCCAAAAAATTACGAGATGTTTTCACTGATTATTTTGTTCGAGGTTCGAAACAGCGTATTTATTCCTATCACTTAATTCGATCAATGATCATTGATATCAATGGTCATTGTGGGTTCACACATATATACTTATATCACGTGTGCGAGGAATAATTTTCGTACTGGAACAATAATGCATATACTACAGTGCAAAAGCCGGAATTAATAATTGAATGCTACGCAAATTCATTCGGTTTGTTTATGTTTCTCTCATTCCCCCTTCAATTAATACATAGGATCTAGGTACTAGTAGTTAATGTGTTGCAAGTTACTTGCAGAACAGCTCAGCTGATGGAATACATTGTACTCACATAAAGAGTGGTAACTCTGTACGCTCTTACTATGTCTATTTTCTAAACCAGTGGTTCCTTAAAACGATTTTTGCTAGTCTTTCTTTTGATGTTGCTGTGGTGTATTGATTAATTATGACTAGTCTTTGTAGTAACCAAAAGTTATGTTGTGATCAGAAATATTTCTAGTCTTTAGGTTATGATATATTGATAATGACTAGTTTTTGTCAAAAATCTGAAGCTATGGTCTGATCCATAAAGAGTTCGAGTTTTCAGGTTACGTAATGGCTATTGACAAGGAAAATTCAATAATCTTATTTTCATGTTAATAACTGTAATATTAGTTGATTTTTTCAGCTATATAGAGTACCTATATACTTCAAATTTATTTCTTTGTTTTGACTACTTCCTTCTCTTTAGGTCAAGTTAACATGCATTAATTAGGAAAAATTCTGCTCATTTCTAAAGCTGTTTCTTGAAATTTGTTTGGTTCTTCAAGAGTTAAATTGTTTTATCATTTCATTTTCATGTTTAATTTTTAAGTTTCCAAGGAAGCATACGCTGAAATGGAGATTTTCCTAATTATGTTTTCACAATTTTACAAGCTTAAATAGTGTCTGTTCCTCAGCAATGATTGTTGCATTTGTGCGATCGTACAAATTTTCTTACTGAAAACGTTCCAAAAAGCACCAAAAATACAAAATGAAAAGAACGTGGGCGTTTATTAAAATAAGAGAGTGTCAAATAGATGGTAAAAAGTCAAACGAGAATAAAAGACAGTATCATATTACGCACAGAGAAGCAAAAATTGGCTTTTATTTGTAAACAAAACGTTCCGAAAATGTCAGGCCCCTGCGAAGAAAGCAGAACAACTTTGGCCTATTATAGCCGAGATATAAAATTGTTTGAGCTACAATATGTCACCTTTTCTGCATTGTTACCCTGCATAGTGTAGATACAGAGAAGAAAAGGCGGTGTGCAAATCTTGCCTACCTTATCTACATGTATGTATGATATAGCATAATTTTGGGGATTTTGAGCATTGGAATTGAATTAACTATTGTAGTTTCGTTGAATCGGAGCATACTTAGGAATAGAAAAACTGTTGATACTTGTCTATGCTTATTAGGGGATACACTGCCAACTTTGCCTACTCAGAAGGCACCTATCAGTAATATAAATGTATATATGTATATAATAGTGTACACGACCTGTCATAAATGACGTGATTCGATATTGTCGTTATGAAAATCTTCCAGAAAAACATAAAAACAAATCTTTTATGAAAAACATAAAAGTTATGCTCAGGAAATATCCAAATCTATTTATTCATTTAATCGTTCAAGGAGACACTAGGCATTTTATTTGATAAGAATTATCAACACTGTGTGGGGTGTTTTTTTGTGCGGACAAATTTCAATCATAGGTACAAAAATTCAAAATAAATAGATTTTCCTGAATGATAAAATGCCGAAACGCCTTTGTCTTCGAGTTACAAGGACTTGGAAAAACTTTAAAATCAAAGTAGGAGATCTCGTGCTCGCCAATGTTAACGCTAGTCT
Organism: Platorchestia sp. MABIK; assembly: GCA_014220935.1. NCBI lineage: Eukaryota > Metazoa > Arthropoda > Malacostraca > Amphipoda > Talitridae > Platorchestia > Platorchestia sp. MABIK. The sequence continues at coordinate 214,994 of JACJUY010000519.1, read as the reverse complement.
TGATAGTTCCGACCGCACCAAATTAGTTATTTGTTATTTTTACGATGAAACCTGCAAGCATTTTACAATTACAAAAAAATTGCAAATTAAACGTTCGTTAAGAAATTAACACTAAGTCATCAATGATAAACGTTAGTAGCTATTTCATTAAATTAATAAAACGTGCAAACATTATTCAATGCTTGATAGCTTGAAACTGCAGATACTTTTCCTAACCGTAAAATGATTGCAGTTCTCATTTTAGAAATATAAAAAAACCTGTTTTAGTGGGGAAGGAACTTCAAGACTTCACCCTTTTCACTTCAAATTAATCTAAGTCAAGGTCAATTTAATCCAAGTCTAGATCAATTTAATCCAGGTGAAATTCAAATTAAAGCAATCCTAAGTTGAGTTAAGAATTGACGTAATCACTCGTTAATACGAGTGTTTTTTGTATTAAATATGCCTTTATTTTATGTGATGAGCAAGACAATCGTTTTTCTTTTCAGCAAGGAATACAGAAAATTTTCGCCGGTGTCCGTTGTTGCAATCTAAAGACAAGCTGTCGTAAAATGTGCTAAGTCTCCAGCATCAGGAGGCAGAGTGTGATTCAGATCTTTGAGCGGCGTAAAAGGTACCAGTCAATTATAAAACTTCTTATTATACTCCTCACAAAAGTTCTTTTAAAATTCTATATTTATGGCAGTTTGCATCCATTCAAATTTTTACGTTCAAAAGATAATTTTCTATAACACATATACATAGTATATAGTATTGAGGAATTATTTACTCTCAAATAGAGATTTATATGCGGGAAATTTCACTTTATCACATGTATCAAATCATATATACATGTTACTAAATAAGGTTATCATTGGACGATATGTAGATTTAATCCATAAAAAAAATTGCAACAAAGTCCTTTTTCGCTTGTCCAAATGATTTTCGTAAAAAGAAGTTACAATTTATCTCATTGACAGAGATGAAACATTTGCCTTGACCTATTAATTTGAAGGGATGGCAACATTTTTATTGCTAATGCAGGAATGTATCTGTGTAATGTACTCCTATCAATTGTATTCAAACGGAATCGTACATAAGTACTCAGTGAATCACGTTTGTATATTTCTCTTAAAGATTAAATCTACATAACGTCCAATAGTTCTCTTATGTATTCGCATGTATATGAATTCATACATGTGATAAAATCAAATTTCAAAAATATAAATCTCTAAATGAGAGTGGAAACATCCACGATACTGCTATGTGTAACATAAAATTACCTTTTGAACATAAATATTTAAATGGATGCATACTAACATTAATGTAGAATTTAAAATAACTTCAATGAGTAGTACAATAAAAAGTGAACTGGTTATGTTATATATTTGACTGGTATCTTTTACGCCGCTCAAAGATCTGAATCACACTCCGCCTCCTGATGCTGGATACTTAGCACATTTTACGACAGCTTGTCTTTAAATTGTAACACCGGCGAAAGTTTTATGTATTCCTTGCTAAAAAGAAAATCGATTGTTTTTCTCATCACATCTAATAGAAACATTTAATGCAAAAAACGCTCTAATTAACGAGTGAGTGTGTCAATTCTTAACTCAACTAAAAGTTGGATTAATTTAAATTTGGCTTGGATTAATTTTAACTTGACTTGGATTTAAATGAACTTGACTTGGATTAATTTGAAGTGAAAAAGGTAGCGCTAACATTGGCGCGCACGTGGTATCTTACTTTAGGTTTCAAAGTTCCTTTAAGTCCTCACAACTCTAAAAGTAAGGAATTTTGGGCATTTAATCATTCGTGAAAATGGATTTATTTTGAGTTTTTAACCTACAGTGGAAATTTGTCGCACAAAAAAACTACACATATATATTGAAACGCTAGGTGTCTCCATCAATTTATAAATAAAAATTGGATCGGTATTTAATTTCCCCTATGTTAATATAATGGGAATTAGCTTCATTGGATGGTATCATAAATACCATTCAAATGATGTGAAAAACCTAACAGCTGCTCACTTTGTTTATAAGTAAAAAATTTTGCTTGAAAATTGAATCTATTTTTGAGAAAATGCAGCTTATCGTGGAAAAAATGTTTGGCAAATTTGTTGAAAACTTCTTTGCTAATGATGATTTAAAATATAACACACAGTTGTTGTTTACTTGGTTGGTGTGTACGTCTGTAACGTTCATAAGGATGCTAATTGACCGTATCAGTGATTAGAGTTTCACAATTGCACAAGTACAAAAATATTTTAATCGCTGGTACTATTAGGGTGGATCTATTTGTTTGTCATCTTTATCTTGGGACTTTTTTAAAGAAAACTATCGAATCCTGTCATTTTTGAAGAATCATGTACACTAGTAGTTATATAAATTAGTAAAACTTGATTTTTAACATTCCGTTGCCAATTTAAAAGTCGTTCGTAAATAAAGATCATAATAACCATTTGTACAGGTTGCAACACCTGCAACCAGTAATATTCATCTAATGAATTGTGAATAGGTATAGTTTGAGTCACAAAATTGTGATTAGGTGGAGTCGGTGTTGGAGTCGCCAAATTTTAGAAAGGTGGAGTCGGAGTCGGAGTCGCCAAATTCTGGAAAGGTAGAGTCGGAGTCGGAGTCGCAAAATTCTGAAAAGGCGGAGTCGGAGTCGCAAATTTATTCCTCCGACTCCGCAACCCTGCAGTCGTGCCTTAAAAAATAGCAATAATAGTATCACATAATCTCCTTTTCTGATACTTAAAAAGTTTTTTACCCAAAAATTTCCAGTGTAAAGATTATAGACTGCTTGCCCATTCAGCCTCTCAGGTCCGGGCGATCCAAAACCGATGCCAAAATGTAACTATGGAGGCTATCCGTGCCTGTGCCTGATAGCGATATTTTTGACTCTTACAATTTATCCAATGTTAAAATAGAGACGATGAGTTCAGTTTAGATAAGAATAGGATCGAGTTAGGTTAGGGAAATTACCTTGGGGTTCACTCAAATAGAAAACAGTTGTCACAGGCTGGTAATCGACTATCAAGGTAATTAATATTGTAGTAATGGTTCTTATTCCACAAATAATAATAACAATGATGATAATGTGAATTGAAGTAATAGTAACTGTTTAAACCACAGTAATAGTGCAAATAAATTTGTACGCTGGTATTTTCCCAATATACATGGAAAAGTTTTCGTTATACGCTCTACTGAAGTAAAAATATATACATATAACTAGACGTACGAAGGCACTTCTCTCACCTGATATGTTTCGTAAACGCATGAAAGCGTTATGCATGACCGGGCTGAAGTCAATGATGACATTCTTTGGGAGTAGTTAGGAGCAGCTACGCAGTCGTGAATTAACCTCTGCACGACGTCGCCTGTGTGGGTACACGCAGTCGCCTCACCTCCAGACCACCGGTCGGAGGACGAGCTAAAATGGAGTGCTTTGATCACATAATCTGCTTTGAAGACGAGGCTACAAAATCTGCGAATCGCATCGGTTCCAAAGTATAAAAATAGAAGAGGCAAGCCAAAATAACGAGAGCAAACACGTGTTAAATGCAATATTTTCATCACCTGATTTGAAGCCCAATTTCGAAATAGTGTGATTTTCTGAGAAACTGAATTTGAAGTATTTGTATTTTCATGTTGAAATCGAATTGCGAAGAAGAAAGCGCGAAAAAAAGAGAAATGCTTCTTAATTGAGAATAGTTCGTGAGAAGAAGTAAAGATGCTTAAAATTATATTTTCCTACAAGTGCAAAGCCTATCTGCATTTGAAGCAGGCATGCTTTCAAATTTGTAAGGAAATGTTGAAAGAATTTTTCAGCGCTGAAGTATCAGATTTTGAAAGAAGTGTCGCGTAGTAAGAACGAGGATTAGACAAAATTATCAAGTACAGAGCACGCTGGGGAACCTAACAATAAGAAAATTTCACAACGAACGTGAGTCATTTCTCAAGTCAGCAATTACTAACTTCATTATAACAAAGAAGCTGTCAAATATTTCTTAAAGAAGAGGGAGTATGCCTGAGTCAGAAAAGAGAGCTGTCGGCAAAGGAATTTTTTCAGGTAGAGTGGAAACTTTATTTGCTCGATGAGGCATAAATTGAACATTTTCGACTCAGTGCCTTCATGTAATGTGGTGAAAGACTGATGACTTGGTGGTACACTTCTTCAGCTGGTGGTCCTGATGTTCTGTGGTCGTTCTTAGTCCTGATAATTGTCTCTTAGGGCAGAATGAGAGCGCCGCTCTCACTCCACCTTAATATGCCTTCTCTTCATTCTGGTTCCTTCTAAGTTCTATAATTATGAGCTATTTATACACAAGCATGAATTTTGTATTTTTTCATTTAAGAAGCATTTTGCGTGAACGTGTCCAGACTATCAAATTTCAAGATGAAAGGAACGTTTTCAAGGTGGTGGACAGGGAAATGAGGAGAGAAAATGGAATGCAGATTAAAAAGATCGGTTATCCTTACACATCACAGAAGCAAGACTTATTTGACGAAGCAGCAACGACTAAATATAGAGAAAATTCTTGCCAGAGGAACTGCACGAAGTGCGATAGATGACGAAAGCGGGTCTGCAAGATCGCGTGCTTGCACTTTCACCAATCAAATGTTTGTGTGAACAAGATGCGCTTTTTTGAGGCAGGAATTATACTCAGCTGGATATTCACGCGTAGACGCGGCTGTCAGTGTGTAACGTAGATGAGTAAGTCATGTATTATAGAGTGAAGCTCACCTGACGGCATACATTTTGCAACCAGACGTGCATTGTTACGGCGCTCGTCATTTCGCTAGATTTTACAGTGACAGGTTCTGTGTTTCATGACTGGGGTATCTTTCTGCTCGTGATTCTGATTGTAACACGGAAAACATGCAGCAAATTTTTCAGTTGGTGGCTGATCTAACTTTAGTACTTCATTCTTCGATGAGGACAATATACTGTTGAAGGTCAGGGCGTTGAAAGTTAAGGCGGTATGCTGTTGAAGGTCAGGGCGTTGTGCTGTTGAAGGTCAGGGCGTTATGCTGTTGAAGGTCAGGGCGTTATGCTGTTGAAGGTCAGGGCG
>JACJUY010000519.1:197933-208825 GCA_014220935.1 Platorchestia sp. MABIK | reverse complement strand
CCCGTCACTCCCGTGGCCCACACAGTGGAATTAATAAAGGCGTCACCAGCTCAGGTATGGAGCGGGGCCCACATAGGAGCGAGGCAGTGGCGCTTCGCAACTTCTGGGCTGGAAATGAGAACGTTGCGTGTGGTGCTGAGGGCGCAGCTGGCGCCTGGGTCACGACAAACAGACGCTTTCCCTTATTTTAAAATATTCGGGGTAAACTCACAGAAAGAATGTGGATTTTATGTTATTATAAACCTAATACGTTCTCATTCTTGGTTCTACCAAGTACTTCAACTACGAACCAATCGTATGCAGTGCAAATTAACCTTCAATTTTCATGGCGGTGAAAATAACTTTAAATTTTCAAGACGGTAAAAATATTTTCTCTCGTGTAGAAGTGCCAAAAGAAAACTTCTGTTTCAAAAAATCATCTTATCGATATGACTTCGTTGTTCGTACAAAACTATCTCTATGCTTTGGAAAAAGTAGTCGTGCTCTTCATTGATGCAAATGTGTTTAGTTTTACAATCAGGAAATTAAAATAGTCATAGGTCTTTTATGAAGGAAATGGTTTGGTACATAAAGACTTGTAATGAAACGTTCGTTTTTAATGTGCTATATCTCTTAATTTGTCGGTAAAAAATGAACATCGTTTAACATCAAAGGGGCGTTTTTAATTCACAGGTCTTGATGTTAAATTGACAGAGTGTGAACGAATTCTCTCTAGTCTACGTATATTCTCCAGTCCAGTCAATAGGACCTCAGACTGCTTTGCTATAGTAGGGTAATTAAAATCTATCGAACTATATTTTTATATAGATGTATAAATATATTTATATGTGTATAAATATGTATATTTATAAAGATGCATCTATATAAATATATGTATATAATTTCATCAACTTTCAATAGTTTTCAGTTCTCCTCCGATAGCAAAGCAGTCTGAGGTCCTATCGACTGGACTGGAGAATATAGGCTGGAGAGAATTCGTTCAAACTCTGTTAATTTAACATCATGACCTGTGAATTAAAAACGAAACTTTGATGTTTAACAATGTTTATTGTTACCGACGTATTAAAAGGTGTAGCACATAAAGAAACAATCGTTTCGGTACAGGTCTTCATAAACGAAATCATGTTCATGAAATATAAATACATAGATACATATATACGTGTATGTGTGTGTGCATACGATGAAAATATGGATAACGTTTTGTTATGGATAAATATTAAGAGAACACACACCCTTCTCAAAGCACAAGCAGGGCACTCACGTGTTCTATTTATCCCAATTATTGTGGTGCAATGATGCAAATAAATTTTTAGCTCTTCATTTTGGTTCTTTTTAAAAATGTTCTGTAAATATGTCATGAATTAAGGTTGTGGTATACAGTCCTTAATGTTAAAAACAAAATTGACCGAGTAGAAAAAATGGTAAAAAGGTAAATATTATTATTCATGTTCAAGTTTAATACGAAACTGCACTCAGATTAATGAAAAAAAATAAGATAAAATATTTTTTTTATTATTCTCGAAATATCGAAATGAAATAAACCTTGCTTTACGATCAGATTTTTTCGACAAATCTATCAGAGAACAGCTAAATTCACGTCGGTAAATTAACACAATAGAGTCGACTATAGTAATTAGAGACCACAGCCCCTGCAAAACAGTCGATATCTCACGGTGTCGGCAAATTCTCCCTGGAGTGCAGTGACTGGCGCTGTCCCTCCCTCGCTGCAGTGCGCCGAGTTGTGAATGACGCCTTCATCGCCCGCTGCACATTGTACATTGCTGTGAAGCAATGTATATTGCTGTGAAGCAATGTACATTGCTGTGAAGCAATGTATATTGCTGTGAAGCAATGTATATTGCTGTGAAGCAATGTATATTGCTGTGAAGCAATGTATATTGCTGTGAAGCAATGTATATTGCTGTGAAGCAATGTATATTGCTGTGAAACAATGTATATCCAGGAACCAATGAATCGAATTATATTTTAGGCATATTCTGTAAGAAGCCTGAAAATATTCACTCATTATGACTGGACATTTTTGAATTACTAGTCGCAGAATGATTTACAGTTTTCCAGAGACTCCTGTTTAGTAAAGAGTAGATCTCTCAAAGCGGATGTAAGATATTTACTGCCTTATGCAGAGAACTCTAAATCACCAGCTAAATAGCGGTGAGTTTTGACGTGTGACTCATTCCGTTGCTGTCGTTTCACAGGAAGTAGAATTCAAAAAATGGATTTCGAATGCAAAAGTTTTGAGTTAGAAAGTTTCTCACAAGTTTTTATGTAAGACTAATCTTTTTTGACATTCACGCTACTCCCAACTCACGAAGCCATCCTAATTATCTCTAAAATCTGTCCAAGTGACGGCAGGAATGCAGTTCACATGTAAACTACACGACCCCGTGCCGGCGTGCGGACTGCATTCGAGGTTGTCTTGTCTCCGTGCCACGAGGGGGCGCGGGGGCAGGACGGAGGGGAAGTTTCCAGTAATTGGATTTTGTTGAAGTGTAACTCGCTGAAGGTACGAGAATCCTTCACAGTAATAGGACCTCAGACTGCTTTGCTATCGGAGGATAATTGAAAACTATTGAAAGTTGATGAAGATCTCATGAATGACGTCCGGGACTCAGAGTTTGAGCACCGTGCCATCAATAATATTGTTACCAAGTGGGTCGGATCGTACGCTAACGAAAATAAATTGTGCACCTTATCTTGTCAATTCAATGTATTTTTGTTGGCCCAGATAAGTGAATATTCAACTTTGTCAACGCAAGTTAGATAGTCAAACTGACAATTTTTAGTTTATTTCTTGGCATGAACATGATTTGCAGGTTCCATGTTCATAGGTGATGAACAGCAAGGGGGAAAATTTTACGCTTAGAGGTTTCACATGTGCTTTGCAACTCTAAATATTTCCTATTTGTGACTTAACTTTTACCTCTTCAAACTTATTTCCTACTCTATCCTTCAGATGTGGTCCAAATCATGATGAGGAGAGGCTCACCAGTTGTTATGTCAAGTTCTGCGACCAGCTGGCAAATTACCACACCACAATGAAAGTCCTACTCTGCCTTCAATGAAAATAATCGTGCTTTATCAGTTTTTCTGGAGGAGAAGTATTTCTATCATTAATCACAAGAGAGTCGTTGTCACTTCTGTTCTATAGAATTGATAAAGTTTACATTCACTAAAAATTGGAGGACACTCAAGGCATTCAATTATATGAACTCTCTAAATTAATTGCTATCGAGCGAGGGTGTTTTTGAGCTCCACGACGAGCACTCGACAAACACAATGGCTGAGACCTCCATCCATCACTGAAGCCATAGACGTGACCGCCGTGCGGCCCGGCAGTAGCGCGTTCGCAGCTGCCGAGGTCTTTGGCAGCCCTCGAACGCGAAAAGTTTTCCAGTTTTGGGTCAATTAGAACGAGCTCATGAGTCAGGTTGGAATGAAAGTAATGCCTTCATATCAAGAATATACAATATGTGCTTTTATTAAAAATGTCTCCTTCGCTTCTTTAGGAATTTTGTTCATTTTTTTGTGTGAACCTAATTCTATGATTGTTAATTTCATTTAACAATCAGATAACACATATTTTTGGGCATGAGTTTTATGAAAGCTTCGAAACAAACCTATCAAGCTTAATAATTCATCATGCTAAAAAAGCTGAAACAGTCACGGAAAGAAATTGCGCAAGGAGGCTTTTCCATTTTCTATTCGCGCGGAAATTCGTCAGGAGGCTTTCCCATTCTAATCAAAAAACATTGTTTTAAAAAAGGGGCTTCGCACTGGTAAATTTATTCCCAAAAATTCGAAACTGTTGTCATTAGCTGGAAGCTGGAGACAAAACATTAATTCCAGAGAGATTAAAGAACAAATCAACAAACTACATCACAATCCTACTCTAACTATACGAATTAGACCAATTTCATTACCTGGAAAGGGGGGGTCTACACAAACTAACCCACTTAAACAGGTTTAGGTGAAATAATAGAAATTAATTTCGTGTTATATTTCAATTGAATTTTTTCAACCTTTTTAACATGGCATTACTATATATGTATATATATATAAAAAAATAAAAATTATATATATATATATATGAATTGCTTAAGACCACAAAACATTATTCTCAGGAGCAAAACATGCTGTAAATAAGGGAACGAGTTAAGAACGAGATGCTTTCTGCTTTTCAAGATCTGGTGCCTCTGATTTGCAGCCTACACGCAAGCTAACCTGTTTTTGTCATTAGTGAAGACACCTTCTATAGCCAGTTGTCAGGCTGTGAAGTGAACGCAATCGCTGTAGGCAGGCAGCAACAATGTAACAGCCTTCAGCGAGTACACAGCAGCCATGGCGAGTCTGTAAACAGTGTTGCAAGTCATCTGTCGTGTCATCAGAGGTATGGTTCGTGGCAGTCAACAGCTGTGAATGTGTCCTGAAGTGCAATTTGCTATTATAGTTATTTTGATTTCTATTCAAAATAAATTTACGATAGATAACGTGGCAGTAGTGTTGTTGATGATGATTTATTTATGCATGTGTTTCAAAAAGGCATGATGAAACCCATTTCACATGCAAAGGTGATATTTCTTTTGACACAAGGTGAGTTTCGAATGGGCATTAATCACATGGATCATACGCGTTCTTTGCAATGTGATGTTGCTGAAATTTCTGACGAATTTTGTGCCTCGTCGTGCCAAAATGGGGTTGGCAGGCATAAGCGAGTTTCGCAACAGGGTTAAATTTAATAAGTATTATTCTTTGCAATTGATGTGAGTTATGTGCTTGTATATTGCCATAAACGATAGGCTTCATAAGCAGCAAACACCATAAAGTGCGCATTTTTTTAGCCTAATTATACAAATACACGTCGGTCAATTGAATCGTTATTTCGTATTTGGTCCCGTAATAACCAATGACGCGGTATGTCAGTAATGTCATGTAGATTTCATAACTTGTCCATATTAGAAGGAAGTGCTGATGCATTTCAATGTCAAAATAATCCTATAGCTAACAGAACATCCTCCATCTTAGGGTTTACTCCTCGAACCCTGTGGACATTTTTTATCCATCTCTAAAGCAATATCTAGGCGACCAAGCCCGTAATCTTTCCTCTACAGATCCCTGTAAGTTCTGAACATTTTTCCGTATACTGCCACACAGGTGGTCTTTAGTTGCCTTATTTCATGTAGGGAAATAGCTGATAAAAATTAAATCTCTCCACTGTTAGGAAGTCACGTTGGCAGTAAGTTATTCAACGAACTCGAAAGGGGATTATTACCAAAAGTATATCCTTGTCATTACGTAACCTAATTTTAACGTTGCGTTTGTGCCCCAAAAGTGACGTCTATGGGAAAAAAACAAGCTCGCCTCAATTTATATAGCAAACGAGAACGAGTTCGAGCCCATGTGGTGGCCAAGCAATAATCAATTTCATCTCTTCGATGTTCGAAAAAACTTCTTTTAGGATAAATGCAAATTTATTTTTATTAAACAGAAAATTTGTTCGGATTTCTATTTTATTTAAAGAGACGAGTTTCTGGACACTCAGGAGAGCCGTGGAAATTCAAATATGTCTCTCACACGCACTGGAACTTTGTGGCGACTCCAAAAACAGAAGAATATTACGGTGAAATATTTTAGCAGAAAAATGTCAGAATTTGAGCCCTTTCGATATTTTTTCAATAGGCCGGCAGGAGGCGGGAAGTGCGGCGTGTTGTGTTAGCCGAGGCGTCAACAGGCGCGCCACCTGGCGGCGGTCGCACGCCTGGCGCCACGGCGCGTCCCTCAGACGCCAGAGGTGCTCCGGCCTCTGTTCCTCCGCGTCTCATATTTTGACGGCACTCGCTCTGATGGTAGAATAAATACAAGTAAAATGGGGCCATTGTCTCAGTAGAAAAGTGTCCGTCGCCTTCACCGAGTTACAGCACTTCGTGGAAATGGCTGCGTTATCTAACCTTCGGATTGCACTGCACAAATTCCGCAATTATAACACAAAATTTTTCAATGAAATTTCAAGGCAAGACAAGCTTCAACACAGTTTTCCAGCGTAATGCATCAATGCAAAAAGAATTGCCAAGGTATCCCATACAATGAATTAATATTTGGTTTCATGTCAATTTAGTCAACTTGAGTCACTACCTCTGTGTAAAACAATATTTTCATCCAAACAGCTTTGACATGAATGTGACTGCTAATGGGATTTTGAGACTTTTAACGATGAATTATGGACGCTAATGCGAATTTCTTTATAGTCATGAGAATTACCAGAGGCCTATAAAATCGTCTGCGAAGAATATGCAATTGGTGCGCTCTCTAAACACATAGAACTGTAGGACTGTGATTAGCAACGGCTTGAAATTCGCGCCATGACTGAATGACTTCAAAATACCCGAGTTTCTAGAAAGTATTTATCCTGAACAAAATTGGAACAACTTTAACAATTCATTTCTAAATGTAACACATCAGTGGAATCATTACCTCGAATTTCTTTAGAGGAGTTCAGACTTAATTATAAAGATCACCAGTTTGGCTGTTTTTCATGTTAAATTTGGCCATGTCTTCAAAATAAATTGTGGCAAGAGAGAAAGGAAACTCCATGGCAATACTTGAAAAGATAATTTTTTAAGCTGACAGAACTTCTAGCGTGCTGCTATAGAGTGGACTAACAGCAGTGCCTGAGGGGAAATAAACAAGAAAGTTATTACCCGCACTTTTCTTTTAACTAAGGCACTCATAAATGCGAAATTCGGAGAGAAAATATTGATGTAAGCGGTAGCGTATCACATACGTGCAAATTCATTTGAACATACCCCCGATACCCTTGGTAGTCTCATCGGAAAGAAGCATCAACACAGCATGAGGGAAAAAACGCCTAACTGTTCCAATGTTACCCTCAATTCAAAAACATGTCAAATCAAGTGACTACATATCTGAGAAACAACCACTTTTTTCTGATGAAACGAGCGTACCAATGATACATGATCTCCCAATTAATGACCGAGCACGTGACCGCCTGAGCGTGATTAGTGCCTGGTGGCATGAGCCTCGTGCAGAAACTTGAGAATTGGCTATTTTGCTCATTCCTTGTGCCGCATTACACCCTACTCTTACCTGCCCTGTTCTGTTCTGCGTAATTCCTTGATCTGGGGGTGTAATTCCAGGAGCTAGAATGTACTTCCTAGAGTTGGGCTCCATTTTCCAAAGAAAGGATCTACTTCCTAGAGTTGGGCTCCATTTTCCAAAGTAAGGATCTACTTCCTAGAGTTAGTTCTATTTAAATAACGTAAGGCAGAAAATTAAAAAATTTCTGATGTATCTTGAGCCGACCGAGTGCCCCTCATTGAGAGCAGCACAACTCGCATGTTTTTCCCGCTCTCCAAAAGGATCTGCTCCCATGTTTCCCTTTATTGGATCACTTATATTTATAAAAATAATTAGCCATTCTAGCTGGTTAACTACAGGGAATAACTCGGTCGGCGGACGCAATATCACCGAAGGCATTGCGTGTCGGAGCTAAGCGAGAACATGCTTTCATTCCAGACTTGAAAAATTGAAACTGTTTATTAGGGCTATTGAATACATTTCTTACGGATTTCGGTTAATCTGTGAGACAATAGTTACAATTAATTACATCCTATTTTTACACGTTGGCGGCAATGTTTGCAGCACAGGGTAAGATGCTCTGCTTTCTTTGTATGACGACTAAAGGAGTGTTATTAGATTTAGATCAGCCTTGATATCAACTTAGTTCGACTTCCGTCATGTTGATCTTCCCTCCTCGTCACTTAATGCTCAGTGTGGGCCGTTAGCCACCAAGATAAATTCTAGAGCCTTGCAATCCAGCTTAACTCATTCGCCAGAGCACCCATGATTTTAGCCGCCCCTTGTAGAGGCTGTACTTGGGCTGCTAAAATCGAAGATGCACAATCGAAATTGTTGCTCATGGAGCATTGAAAAATAATGAAATTGATGACATTGTGTGTGTCATATTTCATTGATATAATCTCACTCTTAGATTTTAGTGATGTACCATTGGTTGAAATAATTTGTTTAAGAGTTTTCAATTTGATTAAAATCGATTGCCATGTTTTAATTACCTTCCAGGCCTCTGTGAATGTTGCACTGAAAATCGATTGTTTCACTAGCAGGACATCTCTGTTTACTCGAAGTTTTTTAGTAGCTCAATTGGGTAACACAGATTTTATATGGATTAGCTCTTTTACCACAATCCTTCTCTTCAGTCTGCAGCTGCATCATTTCATAACTGAAAATCAGAATAATTTCACAGTGACACTACTAGTGACTCATACCTCAAAAACATGCTGTCAAATTTTAGAGGTACTAAATTTGACCACTTGTGTTTCAGGAAAATGAAATGATTTTACATCGACGTGCAGTTTTGACAATCAGGTGCGTTCACTCATGCACAAGTACACCAACGAGCGCACGAAGCATGACGAGTACACTGAGAAAATTTTATCCCAAAGCTGGCACACTTTTGCGTGTCAAGTTGTCCCAAAAGTGTACACAAAAGTGCATCAACAATACACATAATCAGTCTATGTATTTTGATACACTTTTGTGTGTCATGGGCTTATACGACACGCTTAAGTGTGCCAACCATGACACACTCAACGTAATTTAATTTTATTTCACTTGAATATTTCACTTTTTTGGACTGGCAACTGATTACACTGGTCAACAAATTTTGAAAAGTTGTGTGCTTCTTAAATGAAATTAGTTGATTCCTATGTACTTTCATTCAATGAATCCAAATATCACGTTGAAAAATGTGTATTGGCTACAGGTTCAAAGATACGAGGCATGTAATATTTGATTAATTTATTTTTATACGTTAATATTAATTTTAAGTTTATGAAGTATTTTACATTAAAGTCACCTACCTTTCGCCCTCCAAATTTAAACTTGTATAGCACAAACACCTTCTGTGACTGATGAAACAACTGAGGGCAGAGAGACTGAGCGTAGAAAGTAATATACACGTCCGCCAGCCTGTAGGAACGTGTTGAGACATGTAGGCGTATCACGAAAAGTATAGTTACCAAGCAATTTTAACCATGATATTTGTTACCAGCAACCTAAAATTATATGGAAAATGCTACTTTGGTCTCCGATTTTGGTTGTTGACCAGTGTTACACTAACATGCAGAAAATGTCTAAGAATTAGAGGAAAAAGTAGCGAAGGTATTAAGGTTTTTGGGGAGAATTGTACTCCATTCACAAAATTTAAACTCTATTCGGTTTCTACAAAAAATTGTTGAGCCATTTGAAACGTGAATACGTGATTTAACTCTCTCAACTGCTTTAGTATGTGGTCAAAGGAAATATTTCAATGTGTATCAAAATATTTCTGAATAATCGTTTGACACACAAAGGTGTGTCAAAATTTCTCTCAATGTAAATGATAAATTGCTGCTAGTGAGAGAGGGAACTGGTGATCTGCTTTAGGAAGAGTTACCCTTTGTGTTTTGTGTGCTGTTGAACAGAGGAGGCTGAGGCAGGGGGGAGGATCACGTGAGGTTGCGTTACACTGGCTTCAAAACTCAAAACGTTGAATTAAGTTTAATCCATGAAATGCAAATCATCATTTGTACTTAATTGGTTCTTAAAAAATTGGTTTGCTTGGATACTTTCACCGCTTATAGAGATTTGAATAGTGTTCCTTGAGTTGGCATCAAGAGAAGATTTCAAATTTATCCAATAAATTTATACTTTTGAACACAGTTTGAAAACGTTTGTATTATGATTTTTGGTCATTGGAACGAAACAAAAGTTTTTATAAAATAACTTCTAGATAGGACGTAAATTTACGAGTGTTTCAGAACCTGTTACGTAATAATAACAGCACCGTTTAAATAACTAAATACCTTACAGCATTTTGACTTTCTGTCAAAATCATAATTATTTGGTGAGTTTCTTATCAAACCTTGAGATTCAGTTTAACTACAAAATTAATTCTCAAGAGCTCAGATCTGAACCACTCAGCAGCAGCCCCGCCGTGACGCATCCAACTTTTATTCCATTCACCCACTGCGCCGACCTCAGCTCCTCGACCTCAGCTCCTCGACCGCTGGTTTGAGGGAGAGATGGAATCCGTCCCGATCACCACAAACCATCGACAATTTTATTTTTCCCTAAACTTATGGGATCGAAAACTAGAGATAAATTTCCTAAGAAGGTGACTGGGAAATATTACATTAAAAACTTTTTAATAAAACGTTTCAAGCACTATGCTTTTTCTCAGTAACAATTATGAATTACCAAAAGATGAAATTAGGTCTTTTTTCAAATAGAATCGATGGCAGTAGTTAAGTGACCAATGAAATAAGGAAGAAAATTTAAAGTCAAGAAATACGAAGTAACCTTAATGAATTTACTTCGAAGATGTTCCGAATATTAGAGAGCTGGGATTGGAGAGCTAGGAGCAATAGTTTACACTAGGACAGGAGAAATAGTTTAAGTGTTGCTGCAAGCTTCAGCTGAACGGTTCAAATCTACAGTCATATTACATTTTGACGCCGGAAAAGGTCTTGAAATTATATATGAAGTGGGAAAATTCCTCTTATACAGATACTTTTTGATTTACAGTTAATAATTCAGAATGCTACTCTTTATTCTACTAATAAAAATTTTCAGGTCCTTCAGATCCCTCATGGCGTTGTTCGTATGTACGTCAAACGACATGCCAAGTTATTCAAGGTATCCGATGTAAATCGGTGAAATTAACTTGGGTTTTTACAAATTAGCCCGACAATTCGATCACGAATTTTCCATGTGAGATGACATCGATTTACATTTGGTAGGTCATTATTTCAAGTTTGATGAGTAGCGTCACGACAATCAACTCAAGATAAACTAAA
>JACJUY010000519.1:103815-152378 GCA_014220935.1 Platorchestia sp. MABIK | reverse complement strand
AGGGTTCATTCCGCCATTATTGTATATATTTGTATGTAGTTTTACCTTTCCGGTGGATTTGTCGTTCACAGTTACGTTACAAGGAGTTCAATGCTGTGACGTCGACGTGTAGCGAATGTCTCGTAATTTATATTTAATTTATGAAGCTTTCTATCTGACTTAGCTTACCACAGGTTGTATCCTCTCAGCTTCTAACGGTTTATTAAAGTTTTCCCCTAATAGCATTAAGGATTTCCATCTATCGATTTTACTTTGATTAAAATCTTAGTGTTACCGCTGGAGTGGTATATTGGCTTGTGTATTTGCTTGTATTAATTTTTTGCTACAAGCGTCCACACAGTCTTGGAAATGCATAGCTCTTAGGCAACTGATAATTCATATGTGAAAGTTTCTCTTAAGCCTTGGAGCACTCAGGTGGCCTTTTAGTGCAAGGTAATGTTGATGTTGCGTGCTGTGCATAGTCATTCTTTGTTCGCTTTATTTTTTATTCTACCGCTAACCTTCAATTTTTTTCTTTTTTGCTAAACCGTTGATTTTTTATTTTTCCATGACAAATAAGATGCACATTATTTTACAAGATTGTTTGTGCAAAATTGCATCCGCCATAGCAAATTTCAGATCTTCCACCTTTCTATTTAAGAACCTTGACAGCAAAAAAGTATGGCAAAATGTGCCAGATCTATATGTAGTGTAGATTTGAAAAGTGTGCGCGAATGTGCGCTTTAAAATTATCACATTCTGAAACCAAATGTGAAATCAGAATGCAAATTGCGTTATTCAAACAAAAGTTGTGAAGAAAAGAAGATAGCACTTGTAATGAATATGTTGATCGTTCTGCATTTTACAAGCAATTTTCAAGGACTTGTATCTTATAAACTGCGAAATCTGAAGTTGATGATATTAGTTACGTCAATACAACGTGTTGCTTGAAGAATATCACTCAACAACCTCTAGCGCTACTTGCTTTGCAGTCCTGTCGTTTTGTCCGAATTTGCCTTTTCGCTGTAGAGGATTTTAAATTTTTGGTTCACTTGTGCAGGGGAGTTCGTGTACCTTGTGAAATGTAGGTCTTTTTCAAACGCAGCTGTAGTGCAGTTTATTGTAAAGAAAACTCTTCTCAACGGTCGATTACTAATGACTTGACATGTTTTTTTCATATGGCGTTTGACAAACTCACTTCTCAATCTTCCTTCGCTGCATGTTATTAGAGACGATAAGTGTGCGTTCTGTGAGTGGATATTCCAAATATTTTCTAAGTGTTCATCATCCCCGTGTTGGGGATGTCTTGTGTGTCTCATAGCAACCGTTTGAGAGCGAGTGTCATTTTTTGTTTTGAGTTGTACATTGAGCTGACTTTCCCGCTTGTCTTGTGAGCTTAAACGTCGCGTGACTGTCTTTCTGTTAGACGTCTTTCCTGATATTTCCTTGTATCGTATTTTATTTTCTTCCCTATTAGCACCTTCTGAGCAGTCTGTGCTTAGGTAAATTATCCAACTCGTTCGTGTCGCTTTTACGATTTGCATTTCAAGCCAATTGCGCCAAGCAGCGACTCTTGGATGCTATGAAGATCAGTGGGAAAAATATAGGAAAACTAAAATTGTCCTTTTCATCATTTTCTTTTCATCATTCCCTTTTCATCATTTCATTTTCATCATTTCATTTTCATCATTTCATTTTCATCATTTCATTTTCATCATTTCCTTTTCATCATTTCCTTTTCATCATTTCCTTTCATCATTCCCTTTGCATCATTCCCTTTGTATCATTTCCTTAAGCTTAACAGTCCTTGTAGATGATGTGATGTTTAGCTAAAATTTATAATCTTCATCATTAGCTTCGAATGAATATTGAAGCAGTCATTATCGTCTTTCTATCTCATATGAATTGGTCACTGCGACAAAGGTAGCGTCATCAATAACATGAAGGAGGTTGACGTACGGAAACTGAAGCTATCTTCAAGTCTTTCTTTATTTTCTCGCAACAGTTGATGGCTGAAAATGACAATGAAATCGTTACATGCTTTTCTTGCTCGAGTATGCCCTTTCATGTGAAGTACTTGGGATTGTAGTTTGATGTGAAGACCCTGAATTGAGATTTTTATAATGCTTAGAGAACAATGTCGCGGGAAATGTTCGGTTTTAAATCTAAAAGTGATTTTAAAATGTTTTATTTTACGTGGGCTTACATTCGTGGGTAGGGCGGAAGTTTTGAAATAAAGTGCGGCTGATTTTGTTGTATTATGTTTGCCGGGGCTGTGGAGCTGATTGAATAATCTGTGGCGTCCAGCTCGTATGACTTGGAGTTTACTTTCAACTCCGTATCCTCATTGCTCCTTATTTTGTTGAGCGCCTTATTACTTCTTATTTTGTTTACATGGTCTCTTCATCTATTATCACTTCTAGCCTGGGCAACCGTGGATTGGAAGGTTCATTTTTCGAAGACGTGACCTTGCTTAAGCTTTTGCTCTAGATCAGTCATCAGTTTTACGGACTGTGTAATGAATTTTTTCTTCTCTTAAATTTCAGTCCCCCTCTTTCTTAATAGAGTACGTCAATATCAATGCTCTCTAATTTAGGGTGTTTAGTTGGGTAAAACCTATTTTTCAAATTCTTTCATCATTGTGCAGCTCTGAAAATGAAGCGTGTTTGCCCTCGGACTAACGTGGTTGTGTTCAGTCTAAGTACGCGCATTGAGTGATTTAATTCAGTGCCACTTCTACCTTAGGTTTCAAATTTTACTATTGGTTTCGAGGTGTAACGTGAAATTTCAAATAAAAGTTCCGACTGTCATCGTTATTTTATTGCTTTATTCCTATTCTATTCCTTTATTTGTTCCTATTTATTAAATGTAAACAAGTTGCATGAAGCAGAGCGTGAGTGTGAGTAATAGGAGAAAATGAAAATAGAGCATGGGAGGGTGATGGTAAGTGAGGTTGGTCGAGTGGAAAGGGAATGGAAGTTATTTAGATATGCAGTGGAAAAATGTACAAGGGAAGAGTGTGGGGTAAGGATGGTTGGAGGGGTGGTTAGAAAGGGGAGTGAATGATGGAACGGAGATGTAGGAGCGGCTGTAAGATGAAAGCGGGGGCGTTCGAAAGGTGGCTGCAAGGGGCAGCCGGCAAAATTTCGGAGAGGTTAGGGAGAGGAAGAAAAAAGTACAAAGAATGATAAGGAGAGCAAAGAGGGCGGCGGATGAGGAGTGAGGGAGGAAGTTGAGAGAGGACTTCATGGAGAGAAGGAAGGTTTTCTGGAAGGAAGTGAAAAGAATTAGGAAAGGACAGGTGGAGAGTGAGGCAAGAGTGAAGGATGCAAATGGTAGGCTGCTAGTGGAGGGATGTGATGTGATACAGCGCTTGTGGCTGATTCGGAGGAAAAACTGCGGAGTTTGGTAGTGTTCGAAAGGCGTAAATCGAGGGTAAATGTAAATAAACGTAAGATGATATGTTCAAGAGGTAGAGTGTTTGGAACATTGGATGTGAGGATGAATGGTTAAGTGTTAGAGGAGGTAGAGCATTTTAGGTACATCGGGTCGGACGTGGCTGTGGAGGATAGTATGGAAGTAGAAGTGAGGCATCGAGTGAGTGAAGGCTGCAAGACATTGGGTGCAATAAGGAAAGTTTTTGAGTGCAAGAGTTTGAGTACGAGTGCTAAGAGGGGACATGTTTGAAAGCTTAATCGTGCCAGTTTTGCTGTATGGAGCAGAGCTTTGGGGTTTGAGAGCAGCTGAGAGGAGGAAGATGGATGTGTCTGAGGAGCATGAATGGAGTAACAAGAAGAGATAGGATCAGGAATGAGTTGATTAGGGAGCAGTCGGGTGTTGTCAAAAAGATAAGCAGGTGGGTGGATGAAAGAGTGCTTGGATGGTTTGGGCATGTTGAAAGAATGAATGTTGAGTGGCTGGTAAAAAAGATTAATACGTCGAAAGTGAGTGGTATTAGAGTGCGAGGTAGGCCACGGATGAGTTGGATGGATGGGGTGAAACGTGCTTTGAATGAGAGGGGTCTGACTGTGGACGTCGCGAGAGGGATGACTGCGGACAGAAGTGAGTGGAAGCAGTTCATAAGGAGGAAATTTTATTTTTTGACGCTGTCACTGGACGCCTGCCCGCGTGTGATGGAGTTGACCTGTCTTGTGCGGGGGGAGGGGCTGCACTCAATGAAGCGGTCGGGGTAAACTTGCTATGGCTGTCGGGCCTGACTGTGGAAGATGGTTGTGCTGGGCTGCTACTGATCCGGGCAGTTCTGGTGCGGCCAGTGCTGCCTCTCTCGCCTCCTAGTGACTAAGGGTGGTAGGTTGTGGCCTGCTGTCGGCTACCCTCCCGTAGGGAGGAGAAGCCTGATAAATGTATGTATGTATTCCTATTCTTGAAGCTCGTAGCGTAAACAAGTTCACTTGATGATCGATCAAAATGAGTTCAAATGAATGCGATGTGAATGAGATTTTTATGCATTCTATTATCAGCACGCATTTCTTGCACATGTTCGTGATGGAAATGGCCAAATATGTGAAACAGATATATAATTATGCAGGATTCGATTGTCACACATAGGCCAAGAGTATTTAAAGTGACAATTCTACCCGGAAATTTTAGTTTCAGGCTTCGCCTAAACTAATAAAAAGGAAAAAAATGTCTCATTAAAGGTTAGTTGGCTAACTTCAATTTTTTTATCTCGTTCTCGAATGGTGGAAGGGAGCAGGCAAGCTTAAATTTTGCTGTTTAGATGTTCTTGTACATTAAAAACCTGTTCTAGTGTCCTGTTGTCAATAAGACAGGTGTAAATTTTTGCGTTCAATAAAATAAGTTTACTTTCTGGCAGGTTGTAAATGGATTTTCTTGATCGAAGTATTAAAAAAAGGTATAAATTCTATAACACACATTGTTTCTACTGAAATATTTTTATTCTATAATGTTATACGAAGTGTTTCAGAATAATGCCTACCCACGCCTAAAACACGTCAGTAAACAAGAAAAATTTTGAATCTCGGAAAAATAAAAAAAAATTCAGAAGGAGTTAAATATGTTCTCGAAGGAAAGAACCATTACTAAATGGAAACAGAATAGGACGAACAAAATAGAGAAGAATGAGCTCATTCGATTTTAAAGGGCACGTTTATTTTTACAGATAAACGGGTTTAAAATGTAAGTTTTACTGCACAGGACGAGCATTTGACTTTTGCTAAATGACTAGCATCAGGTGACATCAATGCATAATGCGTGCTCCCGAACTGATGAGTATGGTGGGCGGGTCAGCTTATAAGTTGCTTGGTTCGAAAAAAATTGTCTGTTAAACTAGCTTTGTGAACAAGTTTTTTCGCGATGAAGCAGCAAGGAAAGGACCTTATATGGCAAATCACATGCACTTTTAGAAGTCATTTATGAACTGCAACAGCAAGGTTTGAGTCTCATTACTATTCAAAGATTGGTAATAGGCCATGCTAGTTTGAAAATTAAGATTTCTAACAGGGTTGCGGAGTCGAAGTCGGAGTAGCATGTCTTAGGGTAGAGTTGGAGTCGGAGTCGCTTTTCCGAATGAGGTGGAGTCGAAGTCGTTCTTTCGGATGTGGTGGAGTCGCGAGTTTTTGGTCTTCGATTCAAATTTTTGCTAAAAATTATTGATAATTGTTTAAAACCGAAAGTAAACAGAACAGAGTTAGAATACTTTATTGAAAGGCTAAAAAAAAGCAATATTTGTGTTGATTATTTGTTCGAAGTTCGAAACAGCATATTTATGCCTAATACTGTCATTCACATCTAGTTGCTGTGGGTTCGCACACATATATATATATATATGAAATACCCACGAATACGAATTATAATTTTTGTACTGGAGCAATAAAACATATTTTACAGTAAAAGAGCAGGAATTAATAACTGAAAGCATCGCAAATTCATTCTTTTTATTTCTGTTTCGTTCATTTCCTCTTCAATTGAGACATAAGAAGTAGAAACTAGTAGTAAATGTGTTGCAAGTTCCTTGCAGAGCAGCTCAGCTCAGTTGATGCAATACATTGTACTCAGATAAAGAGTGGAAACTCTGTACACTTTAAAATGTATATATTCTATACCAGTGGTTCCTTATAACGATCTTTCCTACTCTTTCTTTTGGTTATGCTTTAATGTATTGATTGATAGTTGAAGTTCATCACGTGATAAATCGCAAAGAAATTCACTCAACATTTCTTTATTGGAACACTGTCAATCGTTAAAATGTACTACCTATGAAGTCTATAAAACGCAACGTTTCGATGTTCAAACATCATCATCATCAGGCTGAAAATATACAGAAAATTGATCAGTCACATTGGTAAAATGCGGATCTAATTCTTAAGCTATATGAGACTAGTATGGAAGTTGAAATCACAGCACAAAAATATTTTATAAATGACTAGACATAAAGTTTGTACAACAAAAGTATGTATACACGAGATCAGGTACAGTATTGCACACTATGGATGCTCATTGCACAAGCGATAGGGGCGAAATGACCGGACGTTCAGTTGCCTCGGACTTCTAAGTTGCGGTTTTATTGAATAATTGTAGAGCAAAAAAGTCATTCGTGTTTTCATTGAGAACAGGCTCAAGTTTATGGATGTGTAACGCTTCTATAATTTAAATGTGCTCTCTCTTAGTTACGTTATATAAGATTTTTGTGTTAGGGTATAATAGATCTTCATTTGATGGTTTGCAACTGTGGTCGATGCGGAAATGGCTGAAAATAGAACCTTGGTATTTATGGGCAGTTAATCTTGGGTTAACTATTGACAGTGTTCCAATAAAGACATGTTGAGTCAATTTCTTCGCAATTTATCACGTGATGGACTTCAACTGTTTCGTAAAGTTGAGAAATTAGAAAAGAAAGTATTGATTGATAATGACTAGTCTTTGCAGAAACTTGAAGTTGTGTTGTGATCATAAATATTTCATATCTTTAGGTCATGATACATTAATAATGACTTGTCTTCACCAAAACCTGAAGCTATGATATGATGCACAAAGACTTCTAGTTTCCAGATTATGTTATCACTATTGTTAATGAAAATTCAAATATCTTATTCTTGTGTTAATAACTGGACGATTAGTTGATTTTTTCAGCCAAATGTAGTACCTATGCACTTTAAATTTATCTCTTGTTTTGTTTACTTCTCATCTTTAGGTCAAGTTATCATGTATTATTAATGAAAATTTCTGCTCATTTCTAAAGCAATTTCTTGAATGTTGTTTGGTTCTTTAAGAGTTATATTGTATTTCACTATTTCATTTTTATGTTTAATTTTTAACTTCTGATCACTCCCAAGTTTCCTAGGAAGCCTACGCTGAAATGAAGATTCATATAATTGTGTTTTTATAATTTTAAAAACTGAAATAGTGTCTGTTTCTCTGCATTATATAATTAATTACTTCTTCTCAAGGAAGATTTGGAAATGTAAGGTAATCAATATCAGTATTAGGACACATAAAAAAATTAAAATACAATGTAAGAGAGCTGCAGTGAAAATAATAACACAACACTAACAAAAACTTCACTTAGTCACACACATGTTGCAACTGAAAGCAATGCACTATCTCAGCTGCAATGATTGTTGAGTTTAGCGATAGTACAAATTTTCTTGCTGAAAACGTTCCAAATTGCACCAAAAATACAAAATGTAAAGAACATAGGCGTTTATTAAAATAAGAAAGTGTCAAATACACAATGAAAAGTCAGACGAGAATAAAAGACAGTATCATATTACACACAGAGAAGCTAAAAGTGGTTTTTATTCGTAAATAAACGTTCCGAAAACGTCAGGCCCCTGCGACGAAAGCAGAACAACTTTTGTCTATTGTAGCCCAGATATAACATAGAGTTGAGCAATGATGTGACCTTTTCTGCATTGTTACTCTGCTCAGTGTAGATACAGAGAAGAAAAGGCAGTGTGCAAATCTTGCCTACCTTATCTACATATATATCATAATTTTTGGGATTTTGAATATAGTAATAACATCAACTATTATAATTTCGTTGGATTGGTGCATACTTAGTGATAGAAAAAACTGTTGATATTTATTTATGCATCTCAGGGTGGGTACTGCCTACTTTGCCTACTCAGAAGACGTCTGTCAGTAATATATATATAAGAGCGCACACGACCCGTCATAAATGACGGGATTCGATAT
This sequence comes from Platorchestia sp. MABIK, assembly GCA_014220935.1. Classification (NCBI taxonomy): domain Eukaryota; kingdom Metazoa; phylum Arthropoda; class Malacostraca; order Amphipoda; family Talitridae; genus Platorchestia; species Platorchestia sp. MABIK. Next base: position 144,221 of record JACJUY010000519.1, on the reverse strand, counting down.
TGTCTTTCCACAAATCTTCCAGATGTGGATCATAAAGAAACATATCTATCGTAATAGTAAAATAGACGATTAAAATATTCTTGTACTTCTGCACTGGTCTAACTCGTATCACAGATACGATCATTAAAGAGCCTCAATATGGATAAATTCTGAACGAACATCTGACCATCGAGTGATCAGGTCTTTACGCTGTAGTTGGAATGTTCTTAGTGTGGTTGAAGTATTAATTCACATTGATGTTAGTTACTAATGTTCAACTTACTCTTCCTGAGAGTGCCTGAACATATTTAGTGAGAGTACTATGTGGTACCAATGCTTAATTTAAGTTTTCTCTCTGAGCGAGGCTAAGCATGATTGAATGTTTTCCTAATAAGCAAATATTTATCCTTATGTGCCGTATTAGTAAACACGAGTGCAAACGTTTTCAATTTTGATGAATAATTAAAACGTTAAACTTATATTTTTGAAAGAAAACAATTTTTGAGAAACAGGAATAACTCGTTCGCTGCAAAAAAATGCATTTTTTGACATGTCGCTTTCTGAACACGAAGTAGAACGTGCACGCACTATGTGTCATCTCGTAGACTCTTTAAAGCTCAAACGAAAATTAAAACCAGTATTTTGATTTTAAAACTCAGATTCATCGCCAGTAGCACAGAACAAATTAACAACAGGATTAGATTGCGTGAAGCTGTAAACTTTGAAAAATCCTTTTCTGAATAGTTATTGTGTTGACCTTCACGAATACGCATAGCTGTGACGACCGTTCGTATTAGGACTGCTAGCGTGTGAAGTTGTGAACGTTTTAAGTTCAACGTTGATGACCCGTCCGTCCGAGTCCGCGAGTCGGCGAGTCAGTCAGACAGTTTGACTCAGTCAGTGTGAGTAGAGTAGTGATGTGAGGTGGGTGCGTCACAATGAGCTCCTCACGTGTGCCTCTCGCTGCGCCAGTGTTGGTCCTAGTGGTGCTTTTAACTGCCGTTTTATCGTTCAATTTAGAACCCCGTATACCTGTTGTGAAGATAGGAACCAATGGATCACATTTTGGTTATTCTGTAGCTCAGCATTTGTCAGTTTCGGAAACGCTATCGAATCGGAAACGCATTACCCCATGGTGAGTATTTCTCAGTCGCTCTCAACGTTTGCGTAAACATATGGACTAGGGCGTGTATTCAAGCAGGTAAATGTGTTCAAATTTGTATTGGAAAATAAAATTGAGTTAAATTGTTTACGAATATGATCCATTTTGCGTTCATCATTCTTCACTTGAAATTGTGCATGCTTCGTAAAAATAATCAAATACGCTGCTTTCTTTATGTGGTGATAGGCTTGCTTTGTGTTGGATGATGAACCGATGATTTCTGTAAGTGGAAACGTGCAGTCAAATTTGGAGGTGAGAAACATGTTCTGTACTTGTCGCAACGGCGCTCGTAACCCAGACCTCTCCGGGCAGTCGCCTGAGCGCATCTCGGGTCAGACCTTTCACTCACTGGCGCTATTGAGACGTTCATTTTAGCTCTGTGTACAGCACAGTAAACTAACTCTGTGACGATGTATGACGCTCAGGGTCAGTTGGAAATTAGCATCTAAATCGTTTTTATTCCCACATTTCAAGAGCGCGTCGCCTGAATGTGTTTTGCCAACATTTCATCTCGAGTGACGCAAACAATGCAACTTCCCGCGTAGGGCCAGTGGAAATTTCTTTCAAGATATCCTAAAATTTTAAAAATAACCGATTATACCGAAGCGTAAAGTGTTCACAGTGAAGCAAATTTTCTCCGTGCTGAGGATGCCGTCAAACTATAAAATTACTGTATTTAAATATTTGACTCTAAAATGCGCATCATGATTATTGAATAGAGCGTGTTAGCTTCAAAGTATGTGTTTTCTTGCAAGCATCAATTTCGAATAGTAATAAAGTGGAAACATTATTACGTCTTGAATTTTTATTGTAATCACTCGAATGAGGTGAACGTAAAGATAATTTGGATTTGTTGTATTTTTGCCTGATTTTTATTAAATCAGTGCCTTTAGTTTATACTCTATTTTACTATTACAATAAGAGCTACATGTTCTGTGCGGTCATGTCAGAATTAAACTCGGATGATCGATGTTTTCTCTCTTCAAAGCTTGTCAAAACATAGTCATGCTATAGCACAAAAAAGGCGTTGCATATTTCAACTTAGAAAATCACGTCGGGATTCAGTGGTTGATTCGTCCGATGTGCATTGTAACAAGCCTACCCATGTGTTCCTAGGCTTGACCTTACATCAAGCTTGCCCACTGCTCTGAATAGATGTTATTCTCTCCCTGTTTACTCATCCAGAGATGTGGACGTTAGGCTGAGCACCAACGCTCTGGAGACTGTTGAGCCTTAACCAGCACATGGCACCTGGTGCAGCGGTCACTTGACACCTGACCGCTCGTTAAAGGTCAATATCAGATGGAGGTCAGTAGAGGCAAAGCTGCCATTTGCTGGCTTTGCAGTGTCGTAAGGCTGCTCTTTGACTGCAATTAGAGCTGGACTCTCTCGTGTTGGGCTGGGTCCTACAGCTTGCGTTCTGAGCTCCAGCTGTTTGGGGCATGAGAGATGTTAATATAGGGTGAAATTATACGAAGGAAGTTCAATCAATGTGAATCGTAAGGGGAGATTTAAGTACTGGAGTTCAATAAAATTGTTCAATTCTTGTGACACTCGTGGAGCAGTTTGATTACTTTCGGTGAGAACCGTACAGTGATTCATTGTTCTGTGCTCAGTTTCTGACTGATGTTCGTGGGGCAAAAACTGCTCCGCCTTTTCTGATTATGGCTACCGTTCACGACTACCGACATCTGCTCTCAGAGGTGGAGAAAGGATATTATAGTCGGTACAAATAAATATTTGTTACGTAAATAACCGCACGGAAAATTGAGAGAAAAAATATTGTTTCACCATAGTATACAATGGTATACATTCTGTTAGCAAGGAGTTGATTTTAAGGGTCTCGTACTGTAATCGAAGGTGCGTTACGTACGTGAACGGGAAAGAGTACACATTTCGTCTCATTTTATTTGGTTCACATGAATAAGTGATATGATTCTGTTAAAATTGCTTGGTGGGTAGCATATGCTGATCTATTGACGCCTCGATAATGACGATATTTGTCTATGAGTTCTATAGTCTAATGACAATATTTTTCTATCGTTAATTACTAAATTTTTTTATAACAGTTTTTTGTAAATGAAAAGCCCACGTTAGAAAAGATTAAATTACATAGACTGTTGAAGGATTTCATTTAGCAAAGCGGAGTGACCTATTTTTAGCTCAGCAACAAATTTTTCCAAAGAAATTAAAGAGCTACGCGATGGAATTTCGTACACGATGAGCAAAAGCAAATTCCTACTTAAATTTAATCATTTTTAACCTTAAATAACTTCCAATTCGGTCCTTTCATTTTGGCATACTTGTGCTATATTCCTCAGAGACAAAATTATTGTCAGAGCTTTTCGTTTTTGCAAATGAAGTTCATTCCTTGACAGGGACATGATTATTTGGATTGTTGTTACTTTAATTCTTGCGGACATGTTTTGTGCTCTATTGAATGTCCTTTAAATGCTTCTTTTCATTCGTTTTTGCTTCGGTGGAACTTTATTTTCCTGTAGAATTTTTACCTCATATGAGAACGTTGCTCCTGAGTATTGAGCTACTTTCCATTGATTTTATGATGATTTGTTGCGTTGGCGTAGCATTTGAGATCCACTGTTCATATTCTTGAGAATTTTTCCCCACGTGAGCGAGATTGTTTTTCGTTTTTCATGTTTGATCTTTGTTGGAATTTGATGTAATTGTTGGCGATGGTATGAGTCAGGGTGCAGGAAAAGCAAATCCTGACAAGCACCGTAATGCTTGGGCTCTCACTTAATAAAAAGCCCTTTGGACAACACTTTAAGTGAGTAATTTGTTATAAAAAATTTGAAATAATTCCATGATTTCAAAAATAACAAGGAACACGCTTGCGAATCAGTTGTGGTATGCGCGATTGCATAGAATGCAACGGTTTATTAAATTATTGAATTGATTGAGCGCGCACGTCTGTACGTTTTATTGAGCGTTCTTTTTGCTGCGCTTGATTTTTTCTAGTAATATTCACAGTCATTGTGCGTGATTGTTTGAGGGTCAGTGATTCGGGCATGGGCATGACGTTACCCTATTAGAGCTAGTGCAGGACTCAATAATGGTGTCGAGGTGATGCAGCCAGCGTGTGTGTGTGAGTAGCGAGATCCGTGTGCAGGTTCTAGACTGTACTCAAAATCCACAAAATAATTAAATGCATCTGGTCGCACTTCAAATCCAATCATTAACTAAACCTCGGCAACCGTCAAATTTTGACGCTCTACCTTCCATGAGTAAAGTACTAAAATGACGGTTACTGTCTTGATGTAGGGTCATATCTTGGGTATGTTATACCCTGGGCATGGGTCAATATCAGAAGGAGGGAATGTCATCGTGGCCGAGTGCTTAAGAGCGCGCGCCTCTTACTGGAAGAGCTGCCTGCTCGAATCCCGGCAATGCCGCCCGGTGATTCTTCCTGTTGGGAAAAGGGAGAACTAAGCCATAATTCCTTACCCTACCCAGGTGTCGGAAATGGGTACCGACTTGACCGGGGAGAATCGTCATTGTGTTCTGGTGTTCTTTATAAGGCATTTGAAAAAAAACAATGTACAAGATTATTCGTATCAGGCTTGATTGGAGCAAAACATCCTTTCCTTCTTTATAACATACCTACCGTTCAATTTGGCAGGATTGCTGTACGAATTTTTTAAGGATCAAAGGAATTTGTTGATGTGGATAATTTTGTGACTGCGATCACTTACTCCTTCAGAAGTGAGCCGTCCTGTAATAAGCAGTAACGTGCCCAATACTTTCGAGCACAACTCTTCTGAGTGTTAGTTTCTAGCGCATCAATCATAGACAGAAGTCGTGCATGTTTCTGCGAATGTTGGGAGTGTTTTCTGAAGGTTTTTGTCTACTTGTCGCATGACACTCGCAACAGATTGTACTGTAAAAGATTGGTTTCTCGTTTATTTTTGTCGTGAAAACCATACTTCATTCGTGGCTTGCATGTAGATTATGATAATTATCTTTACGATCTACGAGTGCATACAAGTTGAATCCATTGAACCAGCTTGTCATTAAAAGGCCGGGCTGGCTTGCAGCCAACCACAGAGTCATCTAGATTTGAAAAGGCGACTGCAACTTATTTTCTTGATGCCCTTCATTACGCGCTTATGGTTGTTCTTCGTGCGCCTCAAGCCATACGAATTGCGGCGTTTTCGCACTTTTCCTTCATCATTGGATGCGCTCTGTGGTTGCTGTCGTCCTTGCTGTGGTGCACATCATCTCTGTATTGATAGAGGTCTGTTTATTGTTGCCGATTATTTCTTGTAAATTTCCCATGTCAAAATTTCTATTTTTCCCTTGTTAGATTTATTCCTTTTCTCCTCAGATTTGTGCTTCTCCATTTCGTGAGTCTTTAACTTTTGACTACGCAAGGTGATTTAACTTTAAAAGTTTGTATTTTTAAATGGTGTTCTGCATCTTTTGTGTATTAATTGTTACTGCAGGCTGTCTCACAGCCTGCTAGCCATGAAAAATGAGCACACGAGTGAAAGACCATAATTGTTGTTCCTAGTTGTGTTTAAATAATGCGTGTCGGCCCGTAAAGCAGAAATGTTTTTCAAGAAGGACACGTAATATATGAAGGCTGTGCAAAAGTTGGCCGTTGTTAAGAGAAGACCACCCACACTCCTCTAGATTTTTGCGAGTTGTTAAGTTCAGTTATGAGGGCAACAATGATCGTTTATTTCAATTGGACTGGGATCTTCTCTGCAGCTATCCCCATGTTAATGAACGAGACAAAGCTGCAGCACTTACATCTCTGGCGGTGACAAAGGTCGTCTTTTATTTTCCTTGTCATTTGCTCGTTCCTTGACTCGGGCTGGTCTGAGCGTCAACTGCTGCAGCTGAGAATGCGAAAGCAAATTTTACCCCGCTTTTTGTTTTAACGGAACATCAAAAGAGCAAGTTCTTTTGTTCTTACCAGTTTTACAATTGCAATAATTTCCACGGTTTGATAATTTGCGATGACATACTAAATGTGTGTGCCGCTTTCGATATATGCATACCACTAATGTACACCACTGAATTGCAGTTGTGCGCTGGTTTGTAAGCGAATGCGGTTTCATATCGTAGCATTTTAAACTTCTTTTTAACACACACAGCAAGCTTCCATACACGAGCTCAACATGTTCTTACAAAACTTTCACAATTTTTTGGCTCATATTTTTTTCACTGTACTAAAATTGAAGAAAGTTAATATTACGAAGTCTTGGTGGTAAGGATTTGATGTACTTTGATTTTTACGAGTCAGGGAGAGAAAATGTTTGTGCTAACAGACGTGAAGCTAGATCTCTGCATCTTGCCGAAATAAATTACTCTTAGTTCATCCAATTGAGTGGTAAAAAGTTTTTTTTTAATTACTGCTATTACAAGTTTAGGCGGGATCTCATTTTCGTTGTGATTACATGTCAACAATTAAAATCTTATAACAAACTAAATTGTGCAAGTTTTTCTGCTCTGAAATGTAAAGGCAAATCAGTGCTTCAGTTTACGTGGTCTATGGAGCACAACATAAATCATTGAATCGAAGTGAGTGTAAAAAATTTAATTTCTCATGTGTTATTTTACGTGAAGAGCTCTTATGCTATCTTCCTAATCCGGATTTTCGTCTTGCGACATTCAGCTCATCTTTTACTGCCAAAATTGCTGGCCAATATTGATTTATCTACTCGTTTTTGAATGAATGTTCAGGGTCTCCGTCTTCCTTCCTCATTTCAAAAAATGTTGGTTGCCGTTGGTGAAACTATAGTACGCCATACCAGGGATAATCCGGCATGACGTCAGAGTGTGGGAGACAGATTCACGCTTAAAAAGACAGATCATTCACCCGAATGCCATAACTCTGGTCAACATTTAAAGCACCTAAACCTCTTTTGACAAAAAGATTCAACAAGGTTTCCACTCCTGCTCAGGCAGCGTTTAATGGTTTACTTCTGGTGTGTCATAGCGGGGAGATTCCCATGGTGTGATATCTCTTTTTTTAAGCAGCATTTTTGAAGATCATTTTATGGAGAATATTTTATACTTGCGTCTCGTTTCTATTTCTAGATTCTAGAAACATGACAGAGGCTAGACCAAAGTACCCCAGGCGTTTCAATGCCCATTTCTTCTGCATTTAATCAAGAAGTTATAAAACTCTTTACTGCATTTATAAGCAAAGCAGATTGTGTGGAAGTTATGTGTTGCACTTTGAATAAGTTTGTTCGCACATGCCGTGCTCTAGTCTGCTACTTTCTATACCTTCTGTCGTGGTTCCCAGAACGAGGCGGTAGCTTTGTGTTATTGATGCCTGTGTGAAGGTAACCAGCACATGCCGACCTCTCATGTTAGTACACTCGTAGTCAGTACTCTACAAGTTCTCCACGAGTACGTTCACTGTAGGAGTACGTTCTCAAGAATTTAGGAGTACGTTCTCACAGTTCTTCAGGTGTAAGAAATTACAAATGGGGGTTCTCATACTTCTAGGCTTCTCTGCTTCGATCGACTGTTCTTGCTCCTGCCAACTCATGGTATGTTTAGATTTGTGAAATGCTTATACTACTGTCGGAATATCATTCCTGCAATGGCAATTGCCATTTGTTATGTGGATAGTTGATGTAGCGCAGTTCGTTCGTTGTGCGTTCGCACCAAGTTGTCAGTATGAAAGTAGCCAATAACTGAAGCAATTACTTGTGATGAAAGCAATTGGCAGCTCACCCCAGGACCAGGCTGGCTACAATTAGCCCGGCAGTGGTCAGCGGCATCCATTGTTACAGTCTCCCACTGCACGGCCACCCTGCCGTCTGTCTCCGTCCTTCGCCACCACTCTCGTGTTGTCCTTTGACTTCTGAAGAAAATGATCAGCATCGACTCGACAGCGTTTCTAGGCAATTTTTTAAAATGAGGCGGTGCCTGATTTGAAGACTTTTTGATTAACGCAAAAGACGCTTTACGCTTAGCGGTATGAAACCCAACTTTAATCAATTTTAATGTGCGACTCAAATGATATTTTGGCAGAAAATTTTTTATTTTTATTTTCTTACTTCCAACATAGGCTTATATTTTTTGATACATATAAATAACTGCTATAAAAATTTGAATATTATTTGTTGGCCGTTTCCTTTTCACCTTCAGAAACCATCCCTTATCAAAGACAAATATTATCTTGATTTTCAACTTCTTGGTTTGCGCGTTCAAAGACTTTATCGCAGCCCATATCGCTCCCACGCTCTGCACCGAGCATGGCTGTGATCATTTGCGCTTCCGGCGGACTGGGGGCAATTGCCAGGCTTAGATCATTTTCTTCAAGACTTGTGGTCGGGATCTTTTTTCCTTCGCGCGTATTGGTTTGCAATGTGCATTATTTTACCCACGCTAACCTCCTGAGTTCGGCTGTGAGCTAGTTTCAGCTGACAACCTACTGCCGGTGGTGCGTGCTGCTCTGACATTTAGGAGAAACTGTTCTGCATTTGAACTGTCGATCAAAATGAGGTTATGATACTTATACTATTCGCTGTGTAGTTTCTTTCCAATTTCTCGACCTTACGAAATGTTTCCAGTTCATCGCGTGTTAAAAGACGAAGAAAATTACTTATCATCTTTACTAAAACATTCACAACAAAATTCGATATCACTTTCAATTTATATAAAGCAACGTTTCGATGTACGAACATCATCATCATCAGGCTAAAAAATACGGAGTAAATTTTAGTCACAATACTGAGAAATGTAAATCAAAAGCAAAAAAAGAATCAGACGATATAAAAAAACTAACATAGATCACATTGCAAGATGACTAGAGGCAAATAATTTGTACAATAGGAATACTGGTCTCTAGCTGACTAGCTAATAGTGAGCAACAGCTACATGTTCACAGCATCCGAGGCAAGGCCAAAATGGACGATCAAGCAGGGGTTTCAAACTTCTAAGCTACAGTCCTATTGAATAGTTTTGGAGCAAAAAAATCAATTGTATTTTCATTGAGGGACGGTTTTAATTTAAAAATGTGTAAGGTTTCTATTATATGAGTATGTTCTTTTTAACTACATGAAATAAAATTTTGGTTTTTGAATAAAGATCTTCATTCAAGGTATTCGCTGTGCACCGAATGCATTATGACAATTTTGTGCTGGTGCGTAGGTTATCGTATCTAAAGACAGCTGTACGACACAAGCAAAGTATTTTGATGTTTTCAGTGTAGAAAGAAATCGCAAGCGAACAAGTTGTGTTGCGAACATAGCGGAATAACGTCATTAATTTCTCGCGTTTTATTACTGCGCGCATCAGTAGTTTGCTCTCTCAACACCTAGAATTACCCCTAGAGTACCTACTCAATTGTTATAATGTATTGCCATGTGTTATCGATTAGTTTTTATGCTTCATTATTATCCGAATCATTGATTGAAGCAATGTTTGCCGTAAATTGTTTACGAACATTTATTCAGATTTATTCACCAAGTTAGAACCCACCAAAAATTTGTTTTAGTGCTCTGTTGAGCCGTGACAATTCTATAGCAAGTGTTGGGGACTGCATCTGAAACTACGGACATCATAACAAATTTTTAGTCTCTCAATGAGGCCTTTTCTCTCCCATTTTAGATGCATGCATGGCTTCCACAGAGCCTCCAGGTCACCATTATTTCATCTTTTCAAATAGGACTGTATGAATCACTTTTGAGTTCCGACAGAATTTTCGTTGATCATGTTTCGGTAAACTACACGATTTTCATTTCTCGATGTATAAACTTTCATTAGACTTGGAACACCTCAACCTCAACTCGGTCGCAAGACTATATTTGTGTAGTCCATTTCTTACATTCAGAAAGGGTGCTCGATATATAGAAATTGGTTTACGGAAGCGAACGAACAATTAGTAATTAACAGGTTTCTTGAAAATTTCTTATTAGTCCGCTATCAATTGCGAAACACAAATTGCCAACAAAGGAAAATTTACAAGACTTGATCTGATTTATTGGTTTTATGAATTTTCTTGCGAATGATTTCTTGTTGTGTAATGCAATAAAGGTTCCCTCATAATTGTTCGATGTGAAATAATATCTAAGTTTTCAAGCTTTAAGACACCGAGGAACATTAGGCAGTATATATATACTAACGCATTTCTAGCTATTAGAAGTTACGAGAAGTATCACGTGAAGTGGTGTAATCTCTTCGTTACGCTGATTTGTTTTCATTTCATGACGCTATTTCTGCGCTGAAGTTCTATTCATTGTTGATAGTTAAATTTATCTATCGTCTTTTTTTGTATATGACTCCCGATTTGAACGTTTTACGAGAATTTCAGAGGTAGTGAAATGTAATCTCGGCGTCAGGAAGTTGTAACAGCACAGAGCTAGACACCGCCATTGTGCAAACTGTGGTGACAACGCGGCTACCAGCATTGCTCACCTCCTAATTAGGCCTAATGAAGCTGAACAATGGCAGGCCTAGGGGGAGGTCGGCAATGATGCTTCGCGGTAATTGGGTTCTGCCAGTCTCCTGTTTCTCACCAGTGAGCAAGAATGACCTCCCTGGCGCTGGGCATCAATGTCAAGGCTAGGAAGGGAGTCTACCATCTGTGACCTAATAATGCAGCCGGATTGAAAAGTAGGTTCTCTTTCTTTCACTTGTATTCGAGTGTGTCGGGAGAATAGAACATTTGCTTCTTTGTAAAAGCAAGAATTGAACATTTCCTGCCTGATTGATGAGTATCTGTTGAATAGCATAATTCTTACGGAAAGATTATTTGATCTCTTGTTTCGTCTTTTTCAATGCGTTTCACAACGTTCACCTTGTGGTGACCGAACCAAATTCGAATAGGAGAGCGGTTTTGCCTTTAATTAATGTTAAAAGTTGATGCTGATGACGGTGCTACTGCAAATCATATAGCCTACGACATGCCAGTTTGTCGCTCACTTGGAACGCAGGTGCAGCAGTAAAAGTGTTCTTTCAATTCCAGTTGCTGTAATCTTTCGGGGTTAATCGAAAACCAACTCGCAAACCCGGTATGGTCGTGGCATTGAGTTTCGCCAACAACATCTGTGTGTATTGGACGTTAGCGATGCTCAGGCTGTCACATGTGGATGATTTATGGTGTTGCGGAAGCACTCACGCACGAAACCCTCGATGATTGTTGGAGGGATGACCCAAAAGTTTGAGCGCATCATAGCCTCTGGTGCGAACTGAAGCCCGAGCTTCATGTGATCGCGCAGCCGCGTTTGCTTCCGTCAATGTCAGTCAAAAAGTTAGCTGTTGCTTATAAAATTCGTGAAGAATTCTTAATGTTTAGTGATTCGAAAGAACTAATTTACACTTATTTGACAGAGTAAATTGACACATCTCTGAGCTCCTTGACTGTATACACGAGATGCATCTATTTTCTATCCTGTTGACCTTTTGTTCATTATATTTATTATGCCTACTCTGATTTGAATGCTCAGTAATTTGGAGATTTTGTTAGCTTGAAATACCTATCATACCTTCGAGAATGTTCAGAACGTTTATATTTGACGTATAATGATAGTATATTTGTCCTGATTTATATTCATTAATTCTAGTGTAAGATAAATATTAACTAGTACGTGGAAAATCTGCGTACGAATTTCCTGTGATATTTCAAGAGTATTTAAAGTTTTTATAAGCAACATTTAAAACGAAAATTCAAATGTCCATAGCGATTAGAAGATCATAAAACATACTGCTGAACACTGAAGCTGTAGAAGTGACGTTACTTCATATTCAACTAATTATTATTTAGCTTATCGATAAGTGACATGTGTTCAGTCCAAGTTCAAGATTATCATGAAGCCACCAATGTAACATTTTGTCAGAAATAGAGGCTGTAGGCTAAAAATATACTTCTGATCGATTTGAGCTGTTGATGTGTTCTTCATTCACTTCCATGCCACTCCTCAGCCCTATTTTTGATACGCTCAATTCATCTCGAGAAGTGAAGGAGATTTATGTTTATTTCTTAGTTTAATCTGGGGATGAAGGATTGCTTGCTCTCTCTATGAATGAGCTTCCCTGCAAGAACCGGAATACCGTGGCTGCTAGAAGAGTGTTCGTTTTCGTCCGTGTACCTAAGAGAATTAAAAATAAGCGCTCATAGGAGGGTACCTACTATAACTCAACTGAGCTACACTTGTTGCGAAAGACTGTTGTGTGTCATTGTTTCCGAGTTACCAATACACTACTTTTGCTCTTTCCGTTTTTCTTCGCGTGGAGTCCGGCGTTCTGTACGACCGACTTCCGGCTCCATTACTTCCCAGCCTCATCTCGTTAGGATAATTCCAACCCTAATGTGCTTGATCTCGTTATGATGACATTTGCGACCGTGGAAACACCTTCTGAGCAAACACGACAGTTAAACTCCTTTATTCTCCATGTCATAATGATGTGGTATGACAAACAAATTTTTATGATGAAACTGCTCACATTGCAGCAAATTTTAGTAAATTCTAAAATTTGTGTCTAAATTTTTCTTACTTTGATTCTAAAAATGGTATTTTAATGTCAACTGTCAAATCACAATGCAATAAATGAAAAAGATGATTCGTGCAAATCGTGCATTCATGTTCGATCAGCATGGCGTTTCGCAAATCCCACATGCTTGATGAACCCGTGCTTGAGAGCGGCTGGTTAGGACTGGTCCATGTACTAATAGTCAATGAAATGAGCCAAGTCCCGTTTCGTTGAGGTCAAACAATGGACGCCTGTTTACACTACGTGGTGGGGTGCAGTTACGCCGACCGTTTGGTGCGGGGTCTGTAATGTCGTGTATTGAAGGCCCATTGAACTACAGCATCGGGCAGCTTAGATTGCCTTTTCTCTTTAGCCAAGTTAAACTTCTCTTCCGGAGAAGCTAAAAGATAATATATGTCCGACCAAGTCGTGCAATTTCGCACCAACACGTATTCTAGAGGTGAGTGGAAAACATTTCTAATTATAGTATATTAGGGCGTGATTCTCGTTGATAGCTGACTATAACCCTGTAGTTACTTAAGCGTAAAGTTTTATTGCTTTATTTTATGCTCGTGATTTTGTTTTGCGGTCGCGTACTAATATAACTTCTATTGTAAAGCGAGCGTGAGTGCATCGGTAAAATGAACACTTCATACATCATACTTACGGTCAGTGATGTGGTCAAAGTACGTTATAATTTTTGATCTTATATAGCGTGTCGCCTAACAATTTCCATGGCACGTGACACTGCCAACTAACTCTCTATCTTCTACTCTCAAGTAAAGAAGTAGATGTTGTCACTGTTTAGAGACTGTATGACCAGGGTGGCCGTGCTTTGGTTCTAAATTTGAATGGCAACAAAATGAGTTTTACGTGTCAAAATTTCATACAAGCTGTAGAGGAAAAATGACGAAGTGATAAATATTATGAATGAATATGGTCGCATGTCACAAAATGCATGTGTTTGTATGATGTAAGACCGCTTATCAAGCAGAAATGATCTAGGTTAATTTTATCGATTGCTTATCATCTAATTGGTTCAAATCATTATCTAACATTTGAGGCTTGCAGAATTACAAAGTAGTTGTAACATAGGTTTGCAAGCGCTATAGTTGCTCAGACTGTATCGTACCGAAGATCTTGCGGATTCGAAATCAAATTTCCCTACATCCACAGGCTAAATAATGTAGTAAGTAGAGATCGTTAGGGTATTTATTGACATAACTATGTCAACAAACTTCATAAGAGCACTCACAAAAGTGGTTTCAACTTTCATTCAGAAATATTAATGGGTTCAACCGTTCACTCTGATCGTCATCATTATGTGGGGGCCAACAATTAAAGACGCAACGGCGCTTCATCAGTGCATTAGATGTTCCTCCCTCCATCCTCCCCTTATCACCCCTATAATCATTACCATTGCGATCTTAATCACCATGGTCGTTTCAGAAGCAATTCAATAATGAAACTCAGAATTGTTCGTGCAGAGATAGAGCGATAGGGAAGTTCGATCCGTTAGAAAGTTTTCGATCAAAATAACAAGTATGGAAGGGGATTCAGAAATGTCTAACTTTATTAGGGCTAGCTAGGGCTACAGAGTGATAGTTCCAGCTACCCACCCACACTGAAATTTGGCCGAGCGTCGTACCCTCTCGACAGGATGTCGAGGACCAGAGCATGGTGTGCTCGGCCATTTTGCTTTTACGAATTCGATCTGTCTATTTCAATTGCTTTAAGCCTTACCAAAATTTGAAGAAATATCCTTTATAATTAGATAGCCATGTAAAGGGCCATTGAAAATGGAAGCTGTAGCTGAAACCAAGATATCTTTGAGAACACACGGTGGGGCTCCGAAGTATTGTCGTTGTTCAAGACTAAATGAAGGGTAAAGCAATCTCCTTGCTGAGTAGGAGTATCATCTCTGTTATTGCAAGGGATATCATACAGTTGGACCAGGAATTGTAAATGAGCACATCCAAAATGAAAAGTATTTCGTTACCATAAGTTTTAGGAGATGCATGTTATTTTTAATGAAAATCAGTAATTGGAACCATTGAACTGTGAGGTGACTGACTTTGCGCAATGTCTCTCAGTTTATTTAAAGTTATTAGGAAAAATGTTGCGGGTTGTTTCCTGTATAGTACAGAAACCCTGCAAGTTTTTACGACGATCGTTCAACCCGCTGCGTTATTCATCCATTTCATTGGCGATGATGCACTCAGAGGATCTAACATCGTAAAGCAATTCAGTTAAGACAGTTGAAGCAACCTTCCACAGAATACCAACATATATACAGCTGTGAGGAATCCTTGGCTTCGTTGTCCACCTTATCAATTTGAAAGGTCATTAAATTCCATCATGTAATTTTTAGAGAGGTTAAAATAAAACGTATAATTTAGCATGGAAGAATATTTTATTGATGTTAATATTTGTTTTCCGACTCCCGTCGATTATGTTTTGTTCTAACTAAACTTTATTTTTTCTCCCAAATGTGCACGTGTATACTGGCAACGTGATTTGTACGCGTTTGAAGAAGATTGTTGTTCGTTTTAGGTTTTGTTCTACTTATTCAATTAACCCGGTAATAATTAAAATATATCAATTTTCTTATCGAATATATCATTCATATAGAGATGGTGTTTAAATCGAGCCGCCTCAGTATTTTCGTCTATTCAATGATTTATTGGTTTCGCTTTTTGAATTTTAAAATATAAATTTAAATTGTATGCGCAGGTAAAAAATTATTTGATAGTATCCGCTAATGTTAATTTTCCTACTTTTAACAGTTTTCTAATTTCTTATCATAATTGGCGTGCTTGCAGCCATGGAGCAATGCTCATTACATTTTAGGTAAAATGTTAGCTCTTTCTTCTGGAGGTCTCCTTGAGGTAAAGCGGGTTATGTTTACAGGTATAGTGTTCTCTTGAGTTTGTGGTAATATCATCAATATTTTTCGAAAAGTTATGTTACATACTAAAGTAGACAAAAGTATTTTCATTCACGGTACCGTATAAAAGTGTTTTTCAATCTGAACTTATTTATTGATATCAGTCAGTTGATTGGTATCAAGAATACGGATTTTTTACAGTCACAATCTCTGTTCAAGGAGCTGGAATTAACTCAAGTAAGTACACAGACCATATACTAGCTTATGTAAGTGTTCTGTGGAAAGCACTCGAGTAGGCGTAGCAAGGCTCTTACATAAGAATGGGATCCCGTGAGCGCATGTCGAGTGTCACTTGCGAGGCTTCGTCGCGCCATCTTGCGCAGGCGCGAGCAAGCAGCCCCACTCGCTACGCTCCATTCTTCAGCGTCTGGTTTAGGTCAAGTCTGTAATTAAATTTACCGCTGCCCGGAGGTAGGTAAATTTTAACGAAGTCCTGTCGTGAGAAATGATGTACCCCATGCATGTTGATGTTTGAGAGCATTTCAAGTATCTCTTGGTGATACAGCGTACACTTACTTCATCAGACCACTTGCAGTTTTCTTTCGTGGTCTAAGCTGAATCCATCACAGACGCGCACGTTTTATGTAAATCCAATACTACGCGTTAAATAATAGTTCCAGAATTTGAGGAATGTGTACGGCAAGCATCTTGTTCAATTAATATTATTATCTAGTAAATTTTTCCCGTGAATTTTAAAAAAACCTTACTTGTCTCATCAGTTGATGTTTGCCGCTGCTGACAGCACCTTGGCTCGTAGTATACAGTGGGTTTGACCGCAAGGATATATATAGCGTTATAATTGATAAGGGTATTGATGATAAAGTTCTCAGGCATAGGAAGATTCTGTTTCGTATTTTTGTGTTTGGAAATGGGCCGAAAAACCACTCTGTGATTTTTGATTTACGTGATTTCACTGAACACTCATGAGCCAATGACAATGAATATTTTCTTCAATAATGTTCCCTAACTATTTGTAGAATCAAAAAATCTAAAATGATTCAATGATTTCTTTTATGAAATAAATCTGGCTGCATTTTTTTCAATATCTAGGCATTGTTGTGATGGGACTGATGAGTCAAATAACTTGCTGCATCCTTCCTTGACTGTCCAACTTGACTGCTTGTCTTGCTGCGCTAACTTCGAAAACCATCTTCGAAAAAGGATTGTTTTAGATGTTTCACGCAGTGACTCACCTTTTGACCTGCTGAATTGTTTTCTATTGTATCCATTCTGCTTTCTGTCTAATTCTTTCGTTTTGCAATGATGGAACATATAACTAGGTAGCTAAACCTCAACGGTTATTATGAGCAATTTATCATTTTTCGATTTAAATTTGTTTCTTAATTCTTATTTTATCGACTTTTGACGGTCCTTAATGTGGCTTTCAATAATGAGCAATTAAGTGTGGCCTGATGTCTCTCCAATTGCCTTCGCGGCGATTAAATACGTGTTACAATTTCCTCCCTTTGATAGATCACAATTGAGCTTTCTTGCGGGTGCCGCGTTTTTGCAGCTCTAGAATTTAGCTTTGAATGGACGCCGGAGTGCTGGGGCTTGGGTTTAAGGCCCATTCATCAGTTTTTATTCCTTTTCATTAGTGGTCTTTATGAGCCGAGGGAAACTCTTGCGCTGTGTGGTCGCCTGCTGTGCAATATGACCTGTGTCAAATGAAAGCTGCTCTTTTTACTTTCTTACCGAAAATTTTAGTTAATGTTTAGCCATTTTCACGGTCCACGGAGGCTGAAATAATGTAGACTTTGTGTAGAAACAGTAAATTTTCGGTCACTACATGTAATTTATTCGCCTGGTTGGGAATGGTTTGAATGCTGGAAGAAATATCGCAGTAATTTTTTTCTTCAGAAATGCCATACGTAGTGAGGCTAAAATGACGGGGACTTCTACAGGATTCCTCTTTCGTTTGGCGCCTTCTCAATAGAGGATTAAGCAGGCTTTCATTGAGTGCTATTTTGGGCTGCTGGCTACTGAATGAGACGCTCAAAAGGCGCACGGATAAACGCCTTCAAAAAAAGGGAAGCGCTTTATTGGACGCTTGTTTGCTCAGCGCCGCGCTGCTGCCGAACGGTAAGAGGTCTTCGAGACCAGCCAGTTTCCGGCCGGTACGGCTGCCAGCATTCACAGTTCACCGAATTTTTCGGTCGGTTTTATTTGTTTTCTGAGGTGTAATTTCGTCTCATGATGCCAACAGGCTTATACTTTTAGAGAACCTTCATGAATCAAATTAGTGTCTAAGTTCTGAAATCTGCCAGATCCTCATCTTCTGGAGACTGTTGACTGAGCCGGAGACAAAACGGTGCATTTTCAGGCAAAATTTTTTAGCTAGAACGTGATTTTACCAGAAAATCATTTTTTCTGCTTTCTCTTAATTCTTCAAGCGTATGAAATACACCTGTGCATTTGAGCTTCTTGACTGGAGAACGGAGCGCAACAGTAATTCTGGTTTCCTATGGATAAAATTTTTTGGGTGCCCTGTCTCCTTATGTGGTCACATATTGAGACCAGGACTGGGTTAGGGTATTTTTTCGGCATTGTAGCTGAAATTGAATTTATTAATGAATGTAATTCAAAGTCAGAGTGTAACTGTTATCCAAGGCTTTTCTCTTCTCCCTTTGCTCCCTCCCTCATGTTGATTTGGAATAAATTAATTATCGGGACTTATGAAACTTTTATGATCGCCTCTTTAGAAGTTCACTGCCATTGTATTCAAATGACGGTCCGTGGCGTAACAGCGCATATTGTAGAAATGTGTCGAGGCAATAGAGGCGGCACCGACGGCTGCTCAAATCGTAGTGCTTTCTTGGTGTGCCGCGGCGCTCTGAAACTGTTCAGTTGAAGACACGTGTTACCGGAAGCGTTTTGTGTTGAATATAAGTTTCTGCACGGTATATTAAAGATTCAGTAGGATTTCTCTTTCTGATTGACTCTCTACATTTTTTTCTTCCTAAAATACTTTGTTTCTCCTTAATGAATTCATTGAAATCACCGAAGTGGCTTTCGTTTTTACGACTGCCTATCAAGAAGAGCCAAAATTGGAAATTGGTTTTATCGAATAAATTCAGCTTTTCCGATCATTCCAAGGGTACATTTTAGTTCAGTTATTCCAAAACAATTCATTGACGATCGCTTTCTTTGTCGGGAGAAATACTTTTTTAGCGCAGTTCCTTTCTGTGTAGGTCTCGCTTTAATCTTGTTCATCAGGCCACAACATTTGCAAGTCATTCGGCTCGTTTCTTGCACTGCTCTGATCATTGAAACCGACTTCTCTTTAGCTCGCATTTTTGCAGTTTCTTGCGCCGTGTTAAACGAACGCAGAATTCCAGCGTCACCTGAATACGTGTAAGTTAAAATGCTGTCGCGCCGCTGCACGCCTAATTATCCCTCGCGCGAGGCCACCTCGCACTTTTCGAAATATGTCAGCCGAAATCGTTCCAACGATCAACGCTGTCGTTTTATTTTAGTTCACCGTTTTTCAAATTGGAGTATTTTTGCAGAGCTCATTTCCTACGAAGGCTCAGACTGAGACATTGGTTCAGTGCTGTCATGTATACGAAGCCTTTTTGTCAGGTTGATTTTCAGACTTAAATTATACGCGAAGAGTGACATCCACTCACCTGCTTCAGTAAACGAACGTGCGTTCCTTTCCAAAATCGATTCGTTCCAGTATCTGCATTCAACCAAACTTTACTCTTTTTCTACCGGCGTAAGAGATATTCTCTTTCTTCAAAGCTTCGTAGTCACACTTCAGACTGCTCTACACTAAACTTCATTAATCTGGGCTCGAGTTCAAAGATTGTTGTAGGCCAGCATTTATGATTTTAACCGTCTATCTCCTGCATGGGGCGGCTAAAATTATAATTAAAAAAAAGAAGAAGTTAAACTCGGTAGTTCATTGTTATCGACATTTTGATCGTTTGCTAGAAAATTAAAAACGAGACTTGATGGTAGCATCATATGTTGATAAATTAAAATTAACAAGTTTTGTGTTGACGTGTATGCAGGCATGACATCAATGAGCCAACAGGCCTGCTTTTAATAAGAAAGCAACACCGAATAATTACATAGCTTCTTGATTCAAGATTTTCAGTAGCTTTATTTATTTATCATTCTGGGAAGAGGCCCGGCATCACTTTCTCACGGTGTTGCAAGAAAGAACTTTCGTCATTGAAGGGCTATCGTAGTCGATTTAATCGTTCATTTTATTCTATAAAATTACACTTATATTATGCTTCAACTTAAGTGAGCACAGGAGGGGTTCGCTCAAAAACATATTGACGTGAGCTTTGTAATTATTTTTAATCATCGGTTTGTCGTAAATCTATCGTGAAATTGAAGCGCTCGGCGCAACAAAACCATCAGGGGTTCTTTTCTCCACTGTTCAGTTACCGTACTTTGTTGTTGTGAAGGTGAGGGCTGTTGCACACTAGGTTGTGGCTGCCGTGCTTCTCAGGGTCGACGGACGCATGCATGCAGCTCAGATATGCCCAAATTTGTGCTCTTTAACATAAGTGCTTTAATTTGAAGCACGTCTTGCCAAATTTACGATCTATTCTGCAGCTCCTGTAATTTACACGTTTGCTTTTGAATTCGTGGTCTTGTATGAAGAGCGGGTATGAAAAATAAATTCTTGATAGCGATCAAATGCTGGTGTTGCGTGCGAGTGCACTGGAATGGATGGTGCTGTGCAAAAATAATCTATGGCTAATAATAGTTTAGTTCCTCACTTCGTGATGTTTAACCTAAATATTTGTTTAAATAATTTTATCCTAAATGGCATTGCGTGGATTAATGGAGCCAAATGATCCAGATTCTGTTATTTATTCCTCGACGGCGTAACTTTTCAACAGTTAAATTCATATGAAATATTTACTGCAATCAGGGCTTGATGTTTAATCAGAATCCTCATTCCACGTCAGCTTTTAATTAGAATCCAACGAGAACTAAGGAAGTTGAGGCAATATCTTCATGCCCGCCTGACTCCAGAAAAAAATATAGTTTATGCTCCCATTCTGTTCTAAAGCTCACTGAGCTTGATATTTCATCCAATACTGTCACTAGTATCTCGTTACGGGATAGTTCGTTTCTGCGAGGTTTGAGGCCAAAAAGTCCCCAACTCAATTAGGCCATTAAAAAACCCCGTCTCATGATGCTGTGTTTGCGCATCAGACCAAACAAAATGACTGTATATTATGCTATCTTTTCCCCCATTATTGGCTTAAGATATTTATGATAGTATTTGTGTGCTGTGCCGGACCTTATAGATGACTGGAGTAGTCTTGATTTTGAGATCTTTATCACAGATCTCGTCCTTATTAGCTTCAGTTTACGGCATCTGGCGCCTACCTCAGTCTCGCCAAAATTGGCATGTGTGTCGAACCTGTTCAACGCCTCCCAAACTTTTGGAGAAAAGTTAGCGCTGGGCTGCCGGTCCGGCGCACCTTCCGCCATCTACGTTATGTGTTTTCAATACAATTCTAAACTTTGAATCTGCATTATTTATGTGCCCAAGTGCTGTAACTCCGCCTTAAGAATCCATTCAAATAACGTGTCAAAATGTAGATGTTTTCGTTGAGAAACTTTGAAATCAGTGCTCTCGTTTTAAAAATTTCGAATTTCATTTGAACTTGCGTTATTTTTATTAATCAACTAAGATCGTTTCCACCTGAGACTTTAAGTGAACATGTATTGAAACAATATCTAAAGTACTCGATTTATTCCTGCCGTTCGTTGAGCCTGTGCTGCCTGCCTTTTAATTCAACCTCGTATTTAAACACTCATGAGTTTTTAACTGTCACAGTTCCATGTCGATGATAACAAAAACTATCGACCACAAGAAATAATTTACAAATGATATACTGAAGAAATACTAAAAAATATACACAGTGTATGTACATATTATTCATTTGACATGATAAAATTTAATGACCTTTATTAGATCATTTCTTTTTGTTTTCATGCATCCAACCTTGTTCTCCATAACGACATAGTGAAAAAATGTGCATTTTTTCCCTGGAAAAAGGAAAGCGTGAGGTCTGGCTACAATTAAGCGTGTTTCCGCTTGCGAAGAGTGTTGTCTGCCTCGTTTGTCCGGCACCGGTAGACGCAGCACTGGTGACCCGCTGCAACCATTCCTCGTTCGAACAACCCTGATGGGTTCAGCGAGACTTGAGATTATTTCGCTCTTTTCCAAAAGTACCTATCTTCCATCTGGCTGAATGTTCTGTGAGACGCGCTGTAAGCTAAATTCCAGGCATGGACCGTGCAACTGTGATGAAGTGTTCGTGCTTAACTCCCATTGTGTTGCATGGTATCTTTGTCGAGCTCTTGTGGTTGCCGTGCGATGTGCTTCAGACGCATCAAATGCCACGTCACGGTTGGACACGCCAAGCACTGCACTTTAACTCTGGTCTTGTCGAGCACTGCATCATCTGGTCCTATCGAGTACTCCACCTTGTGATCTTGTAAAGTACTGCATCATTCGGTCTTGTCAAGCACTGCACCTTCTGGTTTTGAGCACTGCACTTCGTGAACATTTCAAGCGTAGAACGTCAGTTTTAGCTTCCCTGTTATAAATTATCAGACTATTTTGAGTTTTTCGTTTCGTGAATGTGCGACATTTTTATATTTCAAATGATTTCTTATGTATGATATTTCTTTCAATCCACGATATTTTTGCTCCCGGTATTCGCTGAGTTTTCAGTGACGTTCGAACTGGCAATGCGGTCTGCGGTCACAAGGCTGCTCTTGAGTTCACTTTGAGACGCGCGGGTGTATGGGATCGAAGTGACGACACATTTATTTTATTTAGAAATAGAAGTAAAAATTTATATTTTAAAGTAGTCGAGATTAGAGCATAGAGCTTAATTTAACATTATAATTTACCATAATTAGAGCCCGGGTGCGGAGCAAATTTTTTGGCTCTTAGACTGTATCTGAAGTGAGGCTTTGAATTTCAAAATGTAAGGAATATATTGAATAACAGTGAAATAGTAATGGATTTTACTAAAATGGATATAGGCTGCAGTCCCAGTCTTTCAAAGCCCCTTGAAACTTGAAATATAAATATAGTAAAACAGTTACAAAGGCCACTGAGTTCAAGCCAGAACCAATCTAGAGCAACAAAATGGAATCCGTGGTTCATATTAATGGAGAAATCGAGTGGCTGAATAATAGAGTGCCAGAACCTCGGTTTGTTGCTTATGAACCCTACTTGTGACTCCACTTGCATGTCACTATAAAATTCTCAGGAATTCTGTAATTTTTCAACGGTTTTGCGGCCGCGACCTCGTGCGTGAAGCAGTGACCTGACCGTCGCTTTCCTCTGAATATCTTCATAGGAATCAAGCCGACGTTGTTCAGCCAAGACTTCTCATGCGATCTACTAAATCTTTGTGTTTCTTAGAATGGAATTTCCTTATAGGAATTTAAATCAAAAAGCGTGAGATTTGATGGATTAAAATCGTGATCGCCAAACATGACGGCTTCTTCGGAATGAATCTATTCTAAAATAGAGATAGCAAATTTTCGTTGCCCTGAAACTTGGTAAAGTTTTTTCGCCCACCATTAAAATGAAACGACTAGCGTTGGCTCCACATAGTTTATGTGAAACCATCTTTATAAGTAATTATTATTTGGTGTCTACAGTAAACATGTGTTTATTTCTACGGAATTTCATCTAACAAAAGATTTTTCCTTATTTGGTTATTGGTTTAGTGTGCACGTGAGGGAACTTTATTTATGGTTCACGTTTTCTTATGCGATTATGCGACAGTTTATAATAAAAATAAAAATTTCTTGGAGTAATTTTCAAACGCATCATGCAAAAGCACGCTTTGCTAATTGTCCCAATGGTATGAAAATACTTATGCTTTGTGTTCACAGCGTTCTCCCAACCCGGCTGACAATTGCTTTGAGTATCTTTAAAGACGTAAAACAATGTTGTATGACTTTAAAATTTCTTTACGTTCTGCATTTGCTAGGCGTCACGTCAACTAAAGGCTTGGTTTAAAATTCTTCGGTGATGCACTGTTCTCGTGTCCTATGGTGTGTTTGTTAAAAAATTAATTTTTTCGTGCTACTCATTTTTTCTGCAATTCGTAGAGCGAAATTGTTCAGTACCACTTGTATTGAATTTTGTCTTTTTTTTCTTTACGGAAGTATTTTTCAAGATTACGTATAGTATGAAATATATTTTTCGTCATGATTTTGTCAAAAATATTGAGAAAGAAAAAAATCTTCCACACATGCTAGAAAATGCAGTAGAAAGTTTCCAAGGTCGAATTATGTTTTTGACACGGAAGAGACATATTGAACAAGAATTGTTTGTATTTCCAAAATTTAGATAGAGGTTCTAGATAACTGTTGTAACCGTTATTTTTTTTATTTAGCAGAATAAAATATTTATCTGCTATCTGTTCAATTAGAGGACTTAATTTTCCCTCTATAAGCTGTAACTCTGTGTTAGAGACGGTAAAAGACATTCTATGTGGGAAAGGTTGCAAGAAAAAACTTCCATGGTCTGGCCAAATGATTTCCATTGAATTTTACGAATGCTAAATGAAATAATTAACAAATGCCATGAGATAATAAGCGTAAAACTTGGCTGCCTTAAGCTAATGCTGTAAAAGGAGGTAGAGTTAGATTCTGTATTCCAAAAACGGCTGTCGGTTTTAAATGAGCAAGTTGCTGAGCGAGACTTTATTGTGACGCCTTATTTAGCCCGCGAGACCTGTGCCATTGTAGACGTCCTGCGTATTCCCTTGGTCTGCACTGCCGTGTTTGGCCAGGATAATCATCCATGATCATCCGTAACTCTTCACGTCTCATCCAGCGCCTGGAACACGTCACCTCCCTGCCACTTTCGCGCCTTCGAGGCTATCGGGCGGACCTCGAGGCTGGGAAAACGGTTCGTTTATACAGCAAATTATCATTTCTAGGTAAGCCCTGATGTTCACCCACGCTGAGGAATAAGCGTTCAATCTCTCGCATGCGTTCGTGCAAAAGCAGATTTGGAAGACTATTTCTCTAGCTCGCGTTAGAATAAGAAGAATGTCATGATGGTTAATTGTGAAGTTCTTTGAGTAAAGGGTGTTAATTTTAGAGGCGCCGAACTTTCAACAAGTACTGAGCGTTACTGAAATTAACTTATTGGTAACTATTAACTCCATTAAGTTCAGTGTGCTCTGAATATAATTCGTGTTTGACAAATTTTATTTGCCAACTACACTAAAATAGAAAAAATAAATTTTCAAACTAATTAATGACACATTTATCTTACTTCAAAAGTAGAATGAAATGTTGTGAAAGTAAGTGTACGAGTACTGGATTACAACGACCTCTCCACAAAACAGGACGTCACGTACTTAACATGCGACATAAGTAGAGCAACCTCGCCAAGCTTCTATTTCTCCGACTTTCGTGCGTAAGACCGCGCTCATCTGCAACAAGGTTTATGCGAACGTCGTTATGGCTCGCCCGGAGTAGCGCAGTTTTTGTAGGTAACCCAAGCTCCCTTAGTCATGCGGCTTGGGAGCGAACAGTGCAACTCTTC
The DNA here is from genome assembly GCA_014220935.1 of Platorchestia sp. MABIK. Taxonomy (NCBI): domain Eukaryota; kingdom Metazoa; phylum Arthropoda; class Malacostraca; order Amphipoda; family Talitridae; genus Platorchestia; species Platorchestia sp. MABIK. Next base: position 119,111 of record JACJUY010000519.1, on the reverse strand, counting down.
GTTATGAGGCTTTTTATAGAGCGCTAACGTTCCGTCTTTTCTTTGGCCGTAAACGATTATGTTTCGTTTGCAGTGCACATCGGCGCTTGTTATTCTGTTCCCGAGGCGCAAGAGCAGTGTGATGATTTATCTACGGATGATACTCAAGAAGGATTAAAACCTAATTTCCAACTTTTCTGCTGCAATATGGTTAATATTTGCTAAAATCAAACAACAAACTCTTAATGATCTTGAATCTAAACATTCCAAATGTTAATACAGAGGTGAGGAGACAGACCCGAATTGAATTTCCCCATACGAAGAGGATAGCCTGGTCATGTCCACAGGGACACAAGTACGAAGTTCCACAAATTAATAAGCTGAATACATCACGCTAATAAAACTCGCTAAAATGAGCGCAGTTCTCCAGATAACTTGGTTTCTATTTGTTCAGATGGGTAGTCTTTTTTACCCAAGAACTGGCCTTGCTACGAGGCATTTTATATGTCTATGTTTTCACGTGTTTTTGTTTTATTTTATCAAAGAATATGCAAACGGAGCCAAGTGTGTTTATATAACGTCATTCATGAGCTGCCGCCGATTCTTTTCATAGCCTTTATTTCCCTCACCCCTTAAAGCTGCACGCGATTAGCGTCGACTTAGATAACTCGTAACTACTTGTAGCGATGCAGCTCCGACTGTTGGTCCTCACTGCAGGCTCCCTCCCTACTCCTCACACTCTCCCTATAATCTACACCAGGAACGCCAGCGCAGCAGCGAAGCGACACTCCAAGGCACACACCGAGCAAGTGTTTGTTGGCGATGGTGGCTTTTCTTTGTCGTTAGTAAGTATATATACAAATGGTGCAGTGTCATATTCTATGCCGAGATGCGCCGCGTGTGGGGCGGGGTTCTGTTTTTGCCGGCCTCTATTTTAGTCTGTGACCGAATGCTCGCACAGCCTGGCCTCCGTGCGTGTGTGCAGTGACACACATCACATGCATAGCCTCATTAATCGTGTACGTTCTGTATTAAAACTTAGTGTTTTTCAATTAGATTTGCCAGGCTTTTCACCAGAATTACTTATTTAAACGTGTATTGCTTTGTGTCAGTGACGTTCAACTTTTCTTATGTTAGGATTAAATGTTTCATTCAAACGGAGTCGGAATTTTTCCGCGTGATTTAATTGTTTGCTTCTGATGTTATACTCTGGGTGCAGATCTTATAGATTTACGAACCTAGTGGCAGCAAAGGGCTTTTCAATTAACTTTTTTAGTACACGTAATTTTTAAGGCGAGAAGATGGTTAAGTAATACTGATGATTGTATACTAGTTATAATTAAGTAGCAAATAGTAATTTAGCATAAATCTATATAAAAAGACTACGCAGAATTATCTGGTCGAATTTTTTTCATTCTCTCACTGATGTGAAAAAGAGACGAAAGTACTACGAGCTTCGAAATGAACTTGATTGCTGTGAACAGGTTAGGACATGAGTGTAGGTTGGGTTGTCGTTCAAATGCCTTCGCTGATCTGGACAATGCCCCACGGGTGCTTTCACCAACTTGTACCAAAGTGCTTCGCGCGTTTTAATGAAGTCATTTCTCAACGGATGTTTCAGACATGCTTCTGTTTTGGATAGCGAGAAATATTTCACTTGTTGCCACGAGCAGTTTTACCTGAATATTGTAATTTAAATATACTTTCTATTTTTCCTGAATTTCTGTTTAACAATCTTCCACGATGTAACTTGTACAACATTATTGATGGACATAATTTTGTTTTTTAGTTTTTGATGCGTTTAAATGCATATTTACAGTTCCTAGAGCAGATACCTGGACGTGCACATCCCATCAACACACTCAGAGCAGATACCAAGATGTGCACATCACATCAACACACTCAGAGCAGATACCAAGATGTGCACATCACATCAACACTCCCAGAGCAGATACCAAGACGTGCACATCACATCAACACTCCCAGAGCAGATACCAAGATGTGCACATCACATCAACACTCCCAGAGCAGATACCAAGACGTGCACATCACATCAACACTCCCAGAGCAGATACCTGGATGTGCGCATCACATCAACACTCCCAGAGCAGAGACCGAGATGCCCATAGCAAGCACCGGCATTTGCCGTGCTTGCTCACCGTTGTAACGCAGCGCGCACCGCAGCAAACCTCAGGCAAAAACCTGGAGCCACAAAGCCTCACCGGATGCCTGCTTGCTTAAAAACGCACCGCCGCTGTGATGCACGATGACGCCTACGCTCATGCTTGCCTACGCTCGTGAGACGCTTTCTTGTCGGCCATTCGTTGACGTACAGTGCGCGTACCTTTGTCGAATTTTTTTCTGTGTGCTCAATTACTCGTCACCTGCCAGTAACAGTCATCCCTTGTGTAATGGCTACTTTTTATTCGATGTTAATAATTTCACGTGTTGTGATACTTCGATGTTAGAAATTCATTCCCATGCTCACTTTGAAGCAAGATACTTCAGGTGTAATTTAATGGGATTCATAGACTATGACAGACTGAAAGTGTCATTTTCGTAAGTTAGGTCATACTTCATTCTGCCACAAGACGTGACACCTTCTTTTGTTCTCTGTGCCAATACTTGTTTTTCAGTCTTCAATGCTTCGTATCGATAGTCTATTGCTACATACAGCTTCAGCTTTACTATTATTATTATTATTATTATTAACTTTCATGGTATAGTATGAAGGAAATAGCGCTATGCTCTTGTTTTACAGTACCACGTTTCAGTATGTAGTACCGGTCAGATTTTAGAAAAATTTTTGATTTAAAAACTCAAACGTGGTATTCTCTCGAAGGCAAGCCCTCAAATGCTCACATATCGACGTGATTAGCACCATTTTCAAATTGGAGTGTCAAATAAAGAGAAAGATGAAATTTTCAGCTGAAGGAGGGCAGAGCTGTAACCATGAATATATTGTTAACCGTCATTGTTCTTGACTCCATACTGTGAGGTGCTTGGCTCCCTCATCGTTCTCCTAAGGAACGCAACGCCTAAAGAATGGGAAAATATATTCAATCCCTCTCGAGAGACTCGCTTATATCCGGGGACTAATGTTTTGCAGACGCTCTGTAAGACAAGATTTTGTCTGAGCATTTCTCGTCAGTTCAATTTCCTCTGCCAACTTTGCACCGTCTTCTGTCTAAAATAATCGTCTATTATTTTCTACTCTTGAAAATGCCATCGAACAGTTTACATGGTTTCATGTTTTGAAAGCTTTCTGCTAAATTTTTCCGAACCAAAATCCCCTGTCAAATATATTCTGATGAACGTGATCTTTTTAACTCGAAAGTGGTAGTTTTGTAAGTAGTGAAAATAGTCGTAGTGTCGTAGTGCAAGAATATTTAAGACTCGTAATTTTGCGCTGCTTGCACTGCTGGCGACAGTCAGCAGTAAATCGTTCAAGATTATCGTCAATCTTCACTCAAGATCGTCCGCGATTCGTCTTCCAATTCTTGACAGGATCCTCTAATTTACCATGCAATTCCCTAGCTCTCCTTCATTATTTCGTAACTTGCGGTTGACGGATTGTCTAATTAGGTAGGACCTTGTCAATTTACGCACTGCCCGGAAGTGCTCGTAATTACTCAAATCTGCTGCTGCGTGTTCGGAGACATGTGTTCGTGAATGACAAGTCTACTATTAGATTAGCTCAACCATTACTTTTTTCAAAGAAAGAAAAATTATTAGCATCCTTTATTCGAAAATTTTTATAAAATTCTAGTTTCTCTATCATTTGTTTTTATCATCCAAATATTAAAGGGAGCTACTCTGCTCTTCCCTGTTATGAAAGAGTCATCCATATTTGGTAATTTTGATGACACCATGCAGTTATGGACGCACAACAGCGCAGCTGATAACAATAATCTAGCACGACTAAGTGTAGTGCAGACACAACGCTAAGGCTTGGGTGCGGCGGTGCGGTGGAGCTCCGCCCACTCGAGGAGTGCCCACACAAGGCCCTTCTGTTCCCTCGGATATCATTAGGTGCTGCTAAGGGCCACTTACCCTCTCCGCTTCAGGGCTTGCTGCTGCTGCTGTGTCCTCATGCCTTCCCTCGCATTCCTGTCGCCGTGCACGGGCGTGCGGGTGCCATTTTTTGACGCGTTCGTGTCATATTTAATTTAATTTTCTAAATGTATCTTTCTTTTTAGAGAACTAGTTGGTATCATCTATTGAACATCGGAGGCCCGCATGCCCGTCTGTATTACATTAGTGCACTGGTTGCTAATGTTTAACGGGTTAACTACAGTTCAGCTCGATGCTCCAAGTATCGACTTTCTCAGGGATTTGTGAAACGTACTCAGTTGTTGACAAAAATCCCCTCAGTCGGAATGTGTTCAGATATTGCGATTGAAGAGTTGTAGTCTATGCCAGCAAACGATCATGGAAAATTTTAAGAACGTTTTGAGAGTCATAAGTAGAGTGTTGCTCGTGCCAGGCTCTGAGCGGCAGCGGGCGGGCGGGCGGGCGGGCGGAAGTTCAACGCCTGGTTCGGTCACATTTAACCGTGCGAGTTCAGTGGGTAAAGAGCATAATTCAACATCCTGCCCATCGATAGACCTTGCAAAAACTAAAAACATACGACTTAAAATCCTCACGAGAATTATAAAAACATGTCGTTATCTTCAAACATGAGGCAAGTTATTTTTCTCAATTTCGGGTAAAGAAAACAGTGCTGTAGCCCTTCATACGTGTAGCACGGGGGATACTATGGCGCGCTGCACACCTGCACACCTGCGTTCCATGAGGTTCCCACGGGTCTGCCGCAGCGCGGGAGCGCGACGCGATCGCTGCGGTGCCGGTACCGCCGTCCGCTCTGTGTCTCGCTGCCGGTGTTTGATCCGGTACCGCCGTCTGCTCTGTGTCTCGCTGCCGGTGTTTGATCCGGTACCGCCGTCCGCTCTGTGTCTCTCTGCCGGTGTTGGATCCGGTACCGCCGTCCGCTCTGTGTCTCTCTGCCGGTGTTGGATCCGGTACCGCCGCCCGCTCTGTGTCTCTCTGCTGGTGTTGGATCCGGTACCGCCGTCCGCTCTGTGTCTCTCTGCCGGTGTTGGATCCGGTACCGCCGTCCAGTACCGTCACTACCGTTTCTGAATCCGGTACTGATGTATCCTACTAGCTCGTCTTAATGCCTGTGCTTGATGGTTTGCTTTCTTTGCTACCACGCGAAGTTGGTCGTTCATTGTTATTTAGTTTTGTCCCATCTCTTTTTTTTTTGGTTTTAGTAGCACCATCATTGTTTGTCGGCCTATTTGATGTTTCTTATCCCATAAACTTTTATAGTCGTTTACATGTTCATAAAATATTTCAAGTTCAATTACATCTTGTTCGTTTTTTCTCGTAGTCCCTATCCCGTTTGAAGGGAAAATCTAAGGTTTTATCACGCTTTTGAATAATTTTGATGTAAGTTTAACTCGCTCTAGAAGTCGGTAAGTTCCTTTCGCATCATCAGATCACTTCATTCTACATAATTCAGTGTAAAAAAATGACGACCCTTTTTAACCAATGTTGATTATGTACAGTGTGTAGTTCAGTGAAAAAATTGTTAGGCTTTGCAAACATTGTTTCTAATGTATTATATCGTGTATTTTAATACACAAATTTCAATAATCAAGCACTCATAATAGCATGATAGCATTTCGTTTTATTTTGAAACTCGCTTATAAGCGTTTCTTGTTTATTTATTCTAATAGAAATTCCTGATTATGCTCTAGGTTATCCTTTTATTTTGTACATGCATGCATTCATGATAATATCAACGCCCGCGACGTATCAGAGTCGCGCCGTATGCTGCAATTCTTCTTTTGCAACAACTCAAGTTGTGGATGAACAGGTATTGTACTCGCCGATGTATTCTCTAGGAATTTCTGGATACTTTCACACATCGAAATTTATGATTTCTCTGAAATATTCAGTTACGTTCGAGACACGATTGCTCGAATTTTAAATTGATATAGCCCATGCTATTTAATTATGCCCTTGAAGCCCTTGCAAAGATTACAAATCAGAAATTGTATTGACTACAGTTTCCTGCAAAATATATTCAATCGTTTAAATTTCCATTTTATTACTGATCTTTCATACGTAGTATATAAAATCTTCTTCATTTATCCAGTCATCGTGTTATCTTTTTGATAGCTATTTGTTGAAAATATGAAAACGTTTTCAAACTTGTTGAAAGAAATCATTGCTTCCACAAGTAAATGATAGAAACCATCTCATAAATAAATTGGTGCTATGTCAAGAAATGCCGTCAACCTGCTCAGCTCCCTTTTATGTACGCTGTTTCTCAGAGAATTTAAAGCTGCAATGAATTCATCAAATAGAGTGGGTCGATGCTAAATATTTATTAACAGGCCTCTCATACCTGCGTCTCATCACCAGCCCCGCTGATGCATGTTCTTGTCGGCACAGAAATTACCGAATTGCAGCTATTGCAGAGCCAAATTATGTGTTTTCTTTGCCGGCTTCTTAGAGCGCCATCTTAAATATTGAACGAGCATGACTGCAGTGGGAAATTGAGAGGTTAGTTTGTCAATTTGTGTCGGTGTGAAGGGGGATATTACTCCATTTTAAAGCTGTCATTCAAAACGTAATGGAACCGAAAAGGGTTGTTTTGCTTCATTTTCACCTAAATGTTGGTGCTTACTGCCAGAATTTGGCACCTGGGATTTGATGAGTGCGGGAGAGACAACCACCGTTCGTTCTATTTTGGAGACTTACTGCTTCTTCGGGGATGTGAAGTATTCTAATGATTTCCCTTCATCTTGGTTTAGGGTCTCAGCTGTTCTCCAGAGATGTGAGCTATTCGTAGCTAAGATCGCTCCGCATCATTGTAAGGGTCCTGCGTGTCACGTGGGATTTAAAATATTTTTGAGATCGCTCTTCCCCTCATTTTAGGACTCAACGCCTGAGCAAAAGAAAAATAATAATTCCCGAGAAAATGATTCAAACTTTTTGGGAAGATATGCTTTCGCCTTGGTTATGTGGATTTTCCCCAATCGTTTCCCTGCTAACAGATAATTCATTCATACTAACATTCTCGTACGGTAAAGCAAGTTTTATTTTGTCCCCGGTATATTAATAATACACTGAGTCTTGGTTTCGGGTAACAACAAAAGCTCGAGAAACCTTGGCTTAGATTTTTGTAACATCTTGTCCTCAGTTTCTTGAGACGCCGCTCTCATACGGACTGGTTTCATAGTCGTGTATACGAACACAAATTGTACGCTTCGTTTGTGCTTTATGATTTTAGATTCTACGTTGCAGTTCCGGTCGTGGCTCTTCAACCTTTGAAGTGCGTGAGTTTAGGCATCTTCGTCGTTTTTGTGATAACACCTCAATTTATGACTTGCCTGCGTCCTTTCGCGTGTATTTTGGTTGCATCTTAAGCTATCCACGGCTTTTGGTACTGATCTAAAGTTAATTTTCTGTTATTATTTTGTGCAACCGTGCCGATTTGTGTAGACAATCCCCATCCCGGTACATAGGTTCAAATTATGAAAATGTGTTCGTCTATGCGCTGATGGTGTGAGCCATCAACTCTGTGGTCTTCCGATTTTATTATGTTAGGATTTGAAAATTTTTTGTCTGCTCTTTAATCGTGGGGTAGTAAGGGCTTGCTATGCAAGCATAAATCACCTTTACCGTTGGTCACTGCTGTCTATGTTTATACTTATTTTATCTCAAACATGAAAATAAAAACTATTCCCCAAAGTCACCGCTCATTTACTCGATGTTTGACCGAAAAACTCCGATACAATACCTTACACTTTACGGTCTACTGATCTTTTTCTACGGGAAAGTGTCTCCTTACCCTGCTATTGTGATCCTACTCCCTGTCACAGCGGGGCATGTGGCAACTCTTGGTGAGCTTTCACGAAATTGTGCTTCCCGTTGTCAGCTGCTCAACGCAATTCGAGTCCTGCCTCATGAATATTTTGTAAATTTAAACTCACTGTCTAGGATAGCATGTGTGAGTAGATAAAATGATAGCCCTCATATCAGTCTTTCTCAAACAACTGCAGTCTGCCAAGGAGCATTTACTATTCTACAAAATAAATCAGTTCCAAAGCCGCGCATTCATAAAAACGGGAAGTGGTTAACTCCACAATGTCTATAGAGGCATTGGGTTTTGGTTACAGGGTGGAGGGGACGTACCGACAGACACGACACACGAGATGGGTTTGTATTGTTACCCCTCATTGAAGCCGATAACTACGCCGGTGTTCATTTGAACGTTTGCCGTACCGCGGTTGTAGCTTGCGGGGTCCGGCACCACTTTTGTAATCTGCGACTAAACAGCGTTTACAAGCGTTTCTTTCGTAGACTCTTGTTTTTAGAAGCTGATCGAATTTGGTTGAGAATAGGTTAGCCAAGAGTTGCTGAATCTTTCATACAAAAGTTTGATTGGGGTTGTTTCCATGGTAAATTGGTGCGAATAATTTTTTTTTCGGCTAACTGGTCAAAAAATTACCTTAAATGTGAATATCCTCACAAAGTAGGAAATTTATGCAGGTGTACATGTGAAGGGATATTTTGGCCATTTTAGGGCAAAGGTAGTTTTGATTCTAACTACAATACGGAACCACGGCCAAATGAATATTTCATCTTTCTATAAATCATCACTGTGCTGCGTTGAGTGCGTGCTGTACAGTATTGCATTCATGCTGTGGGCTGTCTTCGAAAGTACGAACATTTCTACAGTGTTATAAATGTAGGTTTGGTCGCGGAAAAATGCTCGTACATGCACTCACAGCGTTGTGGCACTGTCTCCGTTCCAACCAGAATGGTTTATACTTTCTAGCCCATGCATTATTCACATCCAATTTTAGTAAGTTTCATTTTATAAGCAAACATTCGAGTAAGCCTGCCATCACAAAGTCTGCTAAAGCCATAATAAATCTTAAATAAATGTTTTGTTCTCCTGTAACTACACGGTAACCATGCCAGCTGACCGTGTGCGTGTGTGTGGTCCAGGACTTTATGATGATATAAAGCTTAATTGTGTCGCTTCAAGTACCCCATTTATTGCTGTCTCATGTTTGACAAATGGTTCGTCTTGTGTAAGTTCTACACCTTCTCTAGCCGGTCATTATTAATTCGACCTGTTCACGGGCCATCCTTCACTTTAACGATACAGTCTTGCAGTGTTTCTGATATATCGAGCTATTTTTTCGTGCTCGTTTGACCATCTAATTTGCAATGCATTAAAAATTGAAGGAATTTTTTTCGTTGAATAAGAAATTTTTGACGATCATTGTTTGGGTAATTGAGGTTTTGCACCATCTTGCGTTGCGATCACAGTGTGCTTGCCTCATTAGTTTGTTAATTTTGTTTTATTTTGTCAGTACACCGAAATTTTGTTCGTTCGTCGTGCGATGAACGGCGCTGTTGTTATTGTGGATACGACTACGTTGAAGGTTTAAGGTTTTGTATCTTGCAGCAAATAACTGTTGTAAGATACATCGATATTTTTTGTGTGCCGCTCGTATTCACATTTTCCTCAATATTCTTTTTATTCTACTACATTTCAATTACTTTCATAAGCCTCAAATCAGGATGGCTAGTCGTAATACGTTACATTGGTTTCTCACACTGTCTTCATGAACTACATGGCATATTTTCACGAGTTCTGTGTTTACAACGGTGATATGTTTGCCCACATGTTAAGAAATTCGATTGTAAAATTTTTGTAACATACGTGTGTCTACTCGATGTATAATATAGTCATAGAGGACACAATATCAGTCTTCAATGTTGCTAATGATGTTTCAGGTAACTCTCGTGGAATATTTTAGTTAATTCTATGATCAAGCCACCAAATTTACATTCACAAGCTCTTCGACATAAAAATGCCATGAAGAGGATTGAGGCTTCTCTAGTCAGATTTTTTCACCCTGAAGCCCTTGGTGGTTTGAAATTGCCACCGGCAGAATGAATATTCACTAAATGTCGAGTTATCTAGTGCTGGAGGATAGAATTTTGCTCGTAGGCTAATTACAATAAACTTGAGGTGGTTGTGCGTGCCGGAGTTGTTTTGAGGCATGTCGTGTGCGGCGCCGCGCGCTGCAAATGACCGCCTCGGAGTTACGGATGAGTTACTGGCCGCTCCGGAGTCCGCCTGCGCCGGCCGATGCTTGTGTTTAGGAACTTTAGTTACAGACGTCACCGTAAATCGTGGAGCAGCCTCGCTAATTTAAGACTCCTCTTTCGATAACGTTTGACTGACGTCCGACAATGGCACGCGCCCACCGGGGGGCGCCAAATTACCGCAACTCTATTGCTTGGAAGCCTTCGTGAGATTAGAAGTGCGGCTATTTTGAAAGAGAGGCGTTCATCTCGTGAAAAGTATGATACCCTCATATGAGTTTTTAAATATATGAGGATCTAAATTTCGATTTCTCTTCAGAGAATGCTGACTGCGTTGAAACGAAAACGAGCTAAAATCTTTTCGAATCTTGAAGACTTCATTCCCGCTTTTTTGGATATTCGATGATCAACTTGAAATTTTCGACGCAACTGAGTTTAAAGCCTTAATTAGCAGTGCTGTCTCGGACGGAGAGGAGGGACGTGTAGTAGAAGGAGCAAGGGAACAGATCGGTGAAATTAATCAATTTAGACTCTTCTTTGCATCTATGTTTAGTGTGTCTTTCTCGTCACTCCTCTAATGGTAATGATATACTCTTCAAATTTACAAACGTGACGCTAACACACGAACTCTTCAATTTCAAAATATAGATACGCGGTAAGGTCTGATGCTATAAACCCTCGCATTGAGCGCATGTAACCGCGTAACAATTGCATAGCAGCGGCCGGGCTTAAGCGCGTACATTCTCGTAGCCTTTGTTTTCTTTTACAACTGTTGTAATGGTTCTTTATATCCATCTCCTGAAAGTGACAGATCTACTATAATAATGGTCTACAAAATGACGTTAACTAACAGTTTTTCACCCGTTATTAAACGTGCTCAACTGGTTTTGAGCATAAATCGCCGTTGTGACTCGCTGTTTAGTTCCTGATGAAATCTCAGCAAAGCGAACTGATATCAAATATTCCTCTATCAACTTAATGGTTGAGGAATTACTGATTCTTACTTTGCGTGTCAAGTTTGTAAGAACAGTTTTTTGTTAAAAAATTATCGTTGATTTGGTGCTGTCAAAGTGTTTGTATTACACATCAAGTTATAGTGTAGCATATATGTAGTATCATTGCAACATTTTGCTTTGCTCTGGTACTGCATGCGCTTTCATACCTGTTCATTAGTTTTCATTCTTACATATGTAACGAATATTTGCTAGTAACGGGATAGTAACGTGTTGTAATTGTTTTATGACCACTATAATATAATTTTCAATATGAGTTTAAAAAAACTAGGATTGGAAAGTTTATAGACTGGTCAATCACTTTTTTATTCGTTCATTTCTCCCATGGAGTAGTATCGGTTTCTTAGCTAGCATTAAAATTCACATGTTGGCGCAGAAGCCAAATACCTGCCAAAAAGCATCGTCAACGTGCCGTGTGAATTCATATTCGTCTGGATAGTTAGCTAAAAGACTTCTTTGTATGAACTCTTTGTCTGGCGCAGTCGAAAACGTGTGATTTGCTTTAACTCTGCGTTGTTGAGATGTGAAGATCCCGTTGGGAGCGAGAACCAACATTAGAAGTTCTTTGGGGGGGTTCGCTTGAGAACGTTATCATGGCACTTTCTAGTGTATGTTTTGGCTGTTAGTTCAGACGCCATCTAGTTAGCCGAGAGAAAGCTGGGAGGTCCTATAATGGTTACGCTTCAGAGTCTTGCACAAACGCTAACAGCGGTCGTTCTAAATTATTGCGCCGATGCGCTGAAGCGAACACTCGCGGACTCTATCGCCACTTAGACTCATGTAGACTTGTGGAGCTCGTATCGAAGAGACTGATGAGATTTATTGAAATACTCGTATTGAGTCTGTCTACCCCTTCTAACACACGAAAACTTACTGGCATGTCTAGAGGGCGCACATGGGACACTTTCTGAGATGGCGGTGATAGCGTGGGACAGTTGATGTATACGCGCTACTTGTTTTGAGTCGTTGGACCAGGGATAATCTTATGCCCTTTCATTACAGTTCGCAGTGAGCCTTCATTGCGTGTTGTGCCAAATGAGGGCGATTAGCTCTCTGGTTTTTATGTCTTCTTATGACATACAACTCATTCATCTCCACGACGCAGAAAAAAGCATGTTTCACATGCTTCGCGAGAAATTCGCTTTCTTTTCCACTTCAGACGGCTTCATCCATTTCACTTTATTTCACGTTGAACCCTCTACTTTTCCTTTGATTTTGCTTTTAAACTTCGTATATGGGACATGACTTCACATTTAAAAGTGTAGTTTTTACTAGATTTTTATGGAGGGATACTTATACGGAGGGATTATGGAGGGATCTCTCGCTATACATGACTTATGTACACTTATGTACACCCCGACTCGAAAATACCTGAATGACGTGTGCCATCATCTCATAATTTTCATTTTTTATTTTATACTAACTCACCAGCAAAGCTTTCTTGTTAACTCTACACTTGACCAGGCGCGCGTCCTCAACCTCTCGTGATATTTCTTCGAAATTGATCACGTTAATTCTGTGGTTCAGATGCAGGAATGGTTGTAGGGGCTCTTAGTATTAGTAAACCACTTTGTTTATTGACTTACGTCTGAGATTTCACACAACGTGTGTAACTCGTCATCAAAATTGCCTTACTACTATCGGTGTTTCTCATGCTTGAACCGCGCGTTACGCTGCTCATATTATCCCTCCACCATATCAACGACCGTCATTTTAAATCCAAAGCAAGAAAACAAAACTTCTGCTAGCTTCATATCTGACGGAAGTAGCTACCCAAGGACAGGATTCGAACCCATGCTCGGGGCCTAAGTAGATATGTAAATGTAGACTTGATCTTTGCCATTAGTAATTTGACTTCTCAGCGCAGCCTTCGTAATACTTGAATACGTAGGTATGCTTTTTTCAACGACAAAGATGTATTTATTTTCTACATAACAGATGCCCCAGCTGTGAGATTTTCATTTTTGGTTTTACTTTCATTCTAAATTCTTTCGTGGCTTGTGGATTCATGCGCAGAGACAGGGATAGCCTTTCTATCTGTTTGATACGCTGAAGGCGATCGTTTTTTTGCTTCTCAGCGCTCCTCGGGGGACAAGTATGACTCCTGAACTGAACACGACGGAGTGTGCCAATAGTGTCTGTCCTGATCAGTGGACTCACCTCGGTGCATTAAAGCTCTCTAGTGATTTTCCTAGTTTTTCTAGCTGTAGGATACCGAAGCTTTATTTTAGTTATTAGGCCTTATTTTTTTCCTATCTTTTTCCTATTTTTCATCTGTCTGAGAAGAGTTAACGGTCATACCATGCGACGGATTTTATTGCTCAATTTGTTGTTTTATTTTCTATTTTTTCATTCTTTTCGAGACGCTTACCTTGTTTCTTTCAAACAAGTTGTATGGTGAAATTTTGTTACTCAACTTAAATATCTTAACGAGTTTAATCACAATGAACGCTTACATGTTATGAAACCAATATTAAAGGCATGTTTTTCTAAAAACTTTAAGAAAATAATGGTTTTCATAATAGTGATACCGATGGCCAATAATGACTCTGAAGTAATCAAAACACCACCTGTGGAGTATAACTGAGTATATATTCAAGCATTGGTTCGAGGATACATTTTCTAATACTATGTATAAATGTCTCAATGCCTGGACACCTGCCCACACCTGCTCAAGATGGCGGTAGCGGATCATCGTCTTCTTTCCTTATAAGATGTTTTCGGTCAGACCTGTTTTCTCTGAAGCTCGGTCATAGCTCGAATATTTGGACTCAACTTGCGAGTATCCAAGGTTTTTGACCAGTTCAGCTCATTATCTAGGAAGGAGAAACCACTCCGGAATGCGAACATTCCTAATTAACTACCGATAAAAAGCACCCGGGATTGTTGCGGTCCGGGAAGAATCTGCGTGCCCGAGACTTGCGGTAAACGGAGAAATCGCAGGTGGTTGGTCCTGTTGCTATAGCAAATACTTTCGGTGATCGCATTTTTGCTACGAGACCAACCGTTGAAAACTCGGAGACCATTTGTTCAGCTGAGTTTCTGCTTTTTTGGTGATCTGCTAAGTTTTATTGTATCATGCTGAAATGCTTTGAGTTTTCATCGCTCATCTGTTAAAAAGTAGTCTCGATTTTTTAGGGAGATAAATCAAAATGAAAAACCTGTCCTTTTTATTACCGAGTATAACTCTTAATGGCAAGGCTTTGATTTTTTTTATTGGAAACTGTGTTTGAAATATTCTTGATTCCAATCGTAAATGTTGTATTTTATAGTCATCAAATAATGTTTGTTTTGATCCTCACTCTTTAAATGCGTCGATAATATTGTGGTTGAAAAAGATCTGTAATTCCGCGTTCTTTAAATCATTATATGATCGAAGTGTGATATTTCTTGAGTGGTTGGCTCGTTATGCGAATTTATTAACTGGGGTAATAATGACATTATCCCTTGAGGGATTACTTTTTCAAATCATTTTATTAGTGCACAAATTATATGTAGTAAGCAAGGGGCATCTTCGAGTGAAACTATGCTTTCTCGTCGCTCTTGCTCTTCATTTAATTTCTTCGTTTGTGTAATTATTGGCCAAGTTTTGTGTTGAGGCTTTGCTCGTGGGAACAGAAAGCTCCGTGACTTGCAGACACAACGTACGCGCTTCAGGCTGCCGGCAGGCTGGCCTAGCTTTTTTATGGACTTTTTAACAAGAGAACATCGAGTTTATGTTGAGTGCCAGCCCGTCTAAACCCTCTTTATTGCCCTGCAATAGCAGTGTTATTGGCTAGTCGGTTCGCTTGAAGACTAAATCAAGCCTTTTTTTCCTTAACAAACAGATTTATTTTAATTCTACCAGTTTTATGAGCCGCACAGTTCCTTTAAAGTGCGTTGGTAATTTTATGGCATCGGGGTATTAGTTGTGATGGCTGTTTAAGCATGTTATAGCTACGGTAAAATGATGTTGAGTCGAGAGGTCTAGATTAATTTGAGAACATCTTCCAAAATTACTCGAGGAATAAACAAAAAAACACTCGGAGAAAATGAATGAATCAACTAGCTTAAAAATCATAATATAAAAATTATCTACGTGATGAAAATATATTAATTTTGTTGCATACAAATTCGTTTCTTTCACGCAGCTAGCTGATCAAATTTCAATTTGCAGCATTCTTG
>JACJUY010000519.1:73755-93203 GCA_014220935.1 Platorchestia sp. MABIK | reverse complement strand
TGCTCTTGTTGTTCGGTGAGAGGCACGCGCTGAGCTTCCAGCGCGGCTCCGTAACTACCGCCTTTAGCTCCTCTTGAGATTCTCTGATTGCTTCGCTTTCGGGCTCCGCTCCGGACGGACTCTCCAATTATGAAAATTAGTCTTTGTCTCTTGAACTAATCCGGCTAACTAAGCTTGCTTTTAAATTTGACCATTTCAGAAAATTACCTTCTGTTTTCAATTCGAAGTTTTCACCGCATTCCGTACTAAAGTTGTTGATTTCGACATTATGCGTGATCACTCAGGTGTAAAATTCATCATCGTTTCTTGTTCATGTATGCAACAAACATGTGTTTCAGCTTTTATTGTCTTTCATCATCAATTGAAACTTGAAATGGACGTTTATGCTACCCTTTTCTCTCGTGATCTTGTGCAGTTCTTTTTGTTTTGTGTAGTTATTTTCCTTAATTTCATCGTTGACTTTAGTGAGTGTTCGTTACACATTTACGTATGGATGTAAATATGTAGGTATTGCCACTAGTTCGATTTTTGCTGTTATCTCGATCAATGTCTTGATACTAGCGGCACAATTTACGACGGGGGACAACATCCGACATGGCATTATCGTATTCAGTAGTCATCGTGCGACTATTTTAGTTCCAAAAGTGCATACAAGTTTACGCCGAAATTACTCGAACTCAGTAACGTAATACTTGTGTGCCTTAACGCTTGAGCCGGCAGCCAGCTACGCTAGTTTCCTGTGTCTAATCTTCGAATATAAATAGCAGAATTTAAAGATTGTGAATGTCAGTTCAAGAGCTAGCTCGTTATTTCATTTCGTCTGATAACACTCTTAGAGAGACCGACGTTATAACTTGCCCTAAAGCTCTTTTAAATTGGTAGTTTTCTCGGTTGTGCTAAAATACTCTTGGGATGCGAGTAAAGTTGGTGTAGCAATCATTTCAAGCGAAAAAGAAGCTAATTCATCGGTTTTTTTTGAAGTTCGTTCCGCCAAGGCGTAGTTTGGGCTCTAAATGTTGGAATGAGTGTCAGGCAAGAATGCCTGGCACGTAGCACTGGTGCCTCGAGGGAACACTAGGATAAAAACATACGCAAGGCGTACGAGACCTTGTGCTTGAGCCTCTACGTAAGGTGCCCACGTTCTTTGCATGAACCAGCCTGCGGTATTTGCGCGCTTTTACCTCCACATAATTGGTTTTTGGTTGCTAATGGCGGCGCAGAAATGGTAATGAAGTGTGATTGTGTTTTTAAAGTGTTATGTGCTGTACTTTTATTCCATTTCTCGTTTAGTTTATTCAAGACGCGTGAGAGTTTGATATAACTCTACTGTGCTAAATTTGCATTGATTTCTTCAGAAATAATGCTATATTTCATTACCATTCATTAGCATAACATTCTTCTGTTCAAGACCGCGAGAGTTGCATTTTGAAAGTTGAAAATTGCTATTTTGCAATTAAATAACTTTGAGCACTGCATTAGTGCTAGACCAACATAATTTTCATTGCCATTATGGCTCTTTTCATGAGGTGGTGGTGGTGCTACTATCATTGTGATGGATAAGCATTAGTATTAAATTGAGTTACACACCATGGTGAAAACAAATTGATGAAGATGGAGAACTTCATTATTCAATTGTAGTTCAGTTTTTTGTATTTTGCTCTCTATATCGTAATGACTTACGGAATAAAGAGAACAAAATGCTGAAACGTTAGAATTACAAAGAGTGTTATAAATAAGCTCGCATCTTCTCCTTACTTTGGTGTCCCGTGTAATGAAAAAGCGCCTGAAATCTGTGCGTCATCTCTAGCAAGAGAGATGAGTGGCCGGCGGCGTCCTCAAAGAGACTCAACTCCAGCAACACATGCACAGGATTAAACACAAGTCCTGCATTCATGATTGAATCTCCGTCCAGTGTGTCCATGTACACGTCAAGTTGCTGCCTCGGGCGACTCCCATTTCTTGCGTATTCATGAGAGCCCTTCACAACACTACCTGACTGTGCTGCGTCGGGCCGCTCCTGTTATGCTTGGGTGCGCTCCACTTTGACGGACTTCGCGCGGCCGCTGCGCGCGTGTCCCGCGAAGCACAAACTGTGAATAGTGCGCACAGCAATTCGAGTGACGCAGCCATTCAATATTCTTGGTTGTGGTCCCTAACCGTGTGGTTGTGGGTCACGGGAAGTTCTGACGCTGTGCACGAAAGTTTAGTGTACTTGAAATGGAATCAATGTCGTCAAGATACAGATTCCGTATCTATCGACATCATCGTTTTCAACATCTGGTAATGGCTGATGACAAAATCCCTACACATTGCCCATAGTGGAGAATAAACTATATTGATGATTGATTTTTAATGCATGACATGTAGATCTCTGCCTTACGTGTTTCTGCGGCTACGATATAGATCAAAATTAAAAACATTAAAAAGTGCATCTCCTGGAATTCTACACTACACTTAGGGCACATATGCGAAGTGTGACCCTATCCCACATAAATAAATGCGTGCTGTATTCTGCCTGGCATAAACAAAGTAGCACACCGATATGTGTGTCAGAACTAACTAGGATCGAAGCGGACAGTCTCCCTCTCCCTGGAATGGCAAATCCGCGTCCTGGATCTTATCATCTCACTCCGCTGACAGTATAAGCGCTCTTTCTGCCCAATTTATTGTGGTGTCAGCGCTGGGCGGGCGCACGCTGCCACGAAACCACCGCAAAAAAACTTAGGCTGTACGACGCTCCAAGTACTCAGACTTTAATACAGAGAATTGTTTGTGTAACAGCCTTGATTAACGTTCAGATAGTTTTTCCCTGAGTTTAACATACATGTGTGAGTAGCATGTTAGAAATTGATTTAGACGCGTTCTTTTTATTCGCGCAGTTTAGAATGCTTCGAGACGCTTGCAGCTCGACTTCGACTCTTTACCATCTTTAAAAGGAGGTGATCAGTAGTGTGCAAATCAGCCTACAGCCAACTAGTCGACACGTCATCATTGCACAATCAAGTGTTCCACCAAGCACATCAATTTGAAAGTGGTGTGGGATGAGATCTATGGCTGTGTTGTGTTTGCGACTCTTAATAATGCCCAAGCTTCTTCATCAGGTTTTAATTTATTGGTCTGGCTTGGGCCCACATTGAGTTCATTTGCATGCTGATTAAAGTCCTCGGGGGGTCCATTGATGGCTCATTATCACCTTTATTTAGCTCACTCGATCAGTGCCGAGCAGAAAATGAGGATGGCTTTCTGCCACGGCCCCTCTCTCTTTTTCAGGTGCCCAGCTCTTCAGAAAGCATTTGAGTGCCTGAGAATTTCCGGCGAATGCACGAAGCGTCCTCGAAGCTATAATGGTGTAAAATTATGTTACCTCGCACGATTTGCTATTTTCACTTATTTGTTGTTCTAATGAATACATTAATGAAGCGTGTCAAAAAAATAATGAACAGTGTTTTGAATGCTGCTTGTCTGCCAACGTGCTCGATTTTGACATGAAATTGATTGAACAGAGAAACATGTTCAACAATTTCAAGATTTTTCACGCATAATACAAATACTGATTAAATAAATTATGATAGTTTAAGCGGAACCAGATGTAGTTTTGGAGGCCAAAATCGAGAATATAAATTCTCGTTGTGCTCACTTGTATACTCTAAAACGTAAATTGTAAAGAAACATTATAAAAGGCCAGCTGCACGGGCACCAGCTCACGCTCTAGGTACGCTGCATGTGCTCCTGCTAGATTCATTTGTGTGCTCGGAGGCGTAAAGAATTTTTTATGCCCATCGGCACACATTGATGTCTCTTTTACTCGCCATATTTATTCGTCTGACCAGTGAACTTGTCTTTTTACGAGCATGAAAACTACAGCGATCTGTATTGATTATCATGCTCAAGACTGCCAAGGTTTCTTGGGTTTCTATAGATTTTTTTTGCGATGTCATTCTGTTTATTGAATTCAGGTAATTCATTTGATCGATGACAATCGAACGCTACCTCGAGCTAAACTGCTTAAACAGTTCATGATTGCATGCCTCGCTTTATCTGTAAAATGACTATAAAACAGAACACAGTTTTTAATGTTTAAATGGTTTACCATACCTCAAATGACTAAGTTGCCAACTGGCATGGTATCTCCTCGGTCTCTTAACCCACGGTGCTGTGTTCTACGTGAACACTGAACAGATTATATTTTGCTCTGTGAGGGACACATGGCAGCGATCTTATACACATTCGTTAATGTCTACCGCTCTATCGATCGTAATGTGCATCTGTACTTATTGACCGTCTCTGGGGAATTTGTTTATGGTCTTGTGATGCTCACAGCGTATGTTTATTGTACACTCCCAGTCGTTGTTAATTATGCCCTTATGGGACGCGCACTCACTGTACTTACTCCATCTGCGGGTTATTCTTTTCGGTTCTTGCACGTATTTGTTTGTGTTCATTTGCAACATTGTAACGAAGTTCTATCGGTATCAAAATGAGGTCATTTGTTCATTTGATCAAGGAGCCGTAGACGCATCACTTGAGGTACTGTAGATACATTCTAGGTGTTCTTTTTTTAAAAGAAAACTGGCCAGCTGAATTTAAGAACCAGTCGTCTTTAGCCACGTATTTTTCGGTTTGTCTGTTCAGAAGTTCAAATCATCCCTTAGCTATATTAGAAACATATTACCATGAAGATCGCGTTTCTCGTAATTTTTGCATTATTTTTGTGTGTAGCCAAATTGTTTTGATCCTGTCTTTTTTATTTGTAATTACGAGTATGTAACTTATTTTGATAATGTAAATTACATTTGCATTTTTGATTGACGTAAAATAATTAACAACATGTATTTCCAATGTTATAATTAGATCTAACTCATTTATTTTCAATGTGAAATTTGTCGCCTATGCTCACTCGAAAATTCCACTGAATTTCTAGCTGTATAATTTTAGTCGCATTAACGGACCCAATTCCTGGCAATATTTCCAGTGTTTTCTGTTACCAATTACAAACTAAAAATCTTAATTTAAAAAAATGTTACTAGGCCGCTCATTTTCCCATCTTGCTTTTCATTTCTATGCGCTTTCGTGTGTCCTAAACATAGAACCCCGTTTTCAATTTAACCACCATTTTTAAAATAAAAATTCGATCCTTTAGGGCCTGAGTGAGCCACGGAAATTTGATTCTTCCTCGTCCGAGGCCGCAGGTATTCATATATAATCTAATTGGTCTCCATTGAGGCGTTTTTGAAGGCGCCCTGACCAGGGGCGGGGGCACGTCTCATGAAGACGGGCCGAGCAACTCTCACCCCCTCAATCCTCCGGTCAATTAGGGCAGTAATGCGTAGAAGTGACGCCGCTAGAGCTCTCGGGAAGGCCCCTGCGTCTTCTCCTAATCTCCTCTGAATTTTAAGTCGGACCTGCTTGCATAAATTGAACCACGTCGCATAATTTGTGATGGGCCCTGGTTTCTCTTCGTCACTGACGACCCTTTGTCCTAAACCAGATAATTTCTTTGCAAATCGCATGTTGGTGGGACTATAGCACAGCTTCGATGTAGATCGCGATAGCTCTGGAATATTGAAAAATTTCTCTTCCATGGGTGTAGCGTTTCATTTTACTAGCGACGCTCTTTAGAGCTGTAATTGGTATCACTTTCCACGGTTTAATATTCATGGCATCAATTATATGAGAGGTTATTCAGCGTGGCTCCTAGCATATCTTTTGCCTTGTGGCTATCTTCTTTCTTTTGCTTCTTGCAAGTTAATTACGGATGCTCATGATAGTCGTTTGTGATGTAATTGCTCGTAAACTTAAGACAATATTAATTGAAAGACGAGTTCGTGCTCGATAACTGTCAATTATTATCGAGCATTTTATGTTTATGCGGCGGTATTGATCGGAATCTGAATGTTCTTTGTGTTGCGCAGTTCTTGTGTGTACTTTCATTTCGCAGCGCTATGCTAATTGGATGCACCTAGGACTATTTTTTGTGGGAAAGCAAAGCAATTCACCGTTAAACGTCTTGTATTATTTGCATATTGCATTTATTGGTTATATTTATAGTACACCAGAGCTGCCTATCGGAATACCTCTGAAGCTAGACTAAATTAGCTTTCTCATTTTTACCCAGTGGTTGAAAGTTAAAGACTCCTACCTGAGCGACGATATCGAAAGACATTTGCTTAGTCAAAATGCAGCATACAATCTGGCTTTGTTTTCCCATGCAGACAAGTAGAAGATATCTACGAAGCACTAATTTATTGCAAACAAAGGAGAATAATGACTTCAAATGATAATTTCGTCAAAGGCACACAAAAGAGACCCCACGAAGGATAGGAATGCTGCTCGAGCTTCTGAAATGAAGGGCCTAGCGATGTTGTCTATCATGGTTAGCGTTCCTTAAAATTCGAGACTAAACGTCCTTAATTGATCAGAGCAACGATTTCATAGCAAGAAATTTACTAGTGTTAGTTCTGGACACTGCTGTGAGTTTTTCTTTATACTTACGAAGTTCTAATAACTTATTTCACCTCATTTTTCAAGACGGTCGACGTGTCATTCCGCTGGACTTGTGTTTGATCACAATCTTTGGTTTATCTGCGTTTTTCTTTTTCTTCGCATTCTGAGCATGGGGATATTTGTTTATTTAGGCGCATATCCCTAGCGGCTGTTTGGTCTTTCAGCATTATATTATGGGAACCAAAATCTTCTCATATTTATCTCCATGTAAAATGATGCGCAGTTTGTTGCTTGTTCGCTTAAAATGATAATTGCTTGATCTTTCCTGTTCTATTTCTACCATGGGACTTGATTTCCTGAGCAGTATATAATAAAAGTAATGTTTTTGCAATATTGCAACTAATTTACTCACATTGATTGAAATTTATTCCAATGTTTTAGTAACATGAAAATAGAGGAATCGGGAAAAAATTTAAACACTTAAACTGACTTTTTAAAAGCAATGTTTATGCATAAATTGTGTTTTTTTCTAAGATAATCGTAGTTATTTTTACGTCAGGGATACACTAGAATCACCGCTTTCTACCCCATCGGGGTTACAGAAGTTATATGTCTACACAAATCACGGCTATCATCAATGACATCTTTAACACTCTTACGTAGGTTGGAAAAGCACAATGTTTGGACCGTAGCACAGATACACGATTCCACTCAATGCCCATGTTGTAGGTACTGTACGATGCGTAGAGTGTGGATTTACACGTAAAATTTATGTGATTGCTTTATTTATAGAAAGCTTTCATACATGTATGATTCATGATGTATTGAATATATATATTGGACACATTCCCATTTTTCTTACATTTTGTTTTAAATTCAAATGGCGACTAGAAAGCAGTCTTAACAGTAATATAGGCATTTAATTGTAATATACAGGGTGTTGCAAAATTGTTCGTACAAACTTCGGCTACATATTGGAAATATTGATACAAGCACTATTTCATCAATGAACAAAGTTCTAAAAACTCTTCGTTGATGAGAGAATATGCTTATAAACTTTTAAGACTCATTTTTCGCAGCACGAGGGTGAATTTCCAAAAAACAGAAACAGCAATAAGGAAAATTAGAATCGATCAATTTTAGCAGGATTGACGCCATACACATTTACTCTTATTTGTAAAATGCCTAAAATATACTATTCATAATTTTTAAAGATTTACTGATTAAAGAAGTATCTAAAACTTTCCAGTCAACGTTAGTAACCTCTTAGTTTGAACTATAATCATTTGTCAGCATCATGACATAATACTGGTAAGATGAACCGCCTAACAAATGCAGAAATGGCTGATTTGCATTCCGTCTATTGTTCTTCTGATTGTAATGCAAGAATGTCCCAAAGACGTATTCCAATAAACAGGTGCCTGTTCATCGGTTATTCACTGCTTTGCACCAAAGATTGTGTGAGAACGAAAGTTTCAGTGCAAACAGAGTGAATGCTGCATGGTCGCCCAAGACAGCTTGATCTGGATCACGAGGAAGGTGTGTTGGAACATTTCCGTCAAAACCCACGCACGAGCACTCGTGCCACAGCAGCATCTATGCGAATTCAAGATCACACTGCAGTGTGGCGGATATTGAATCGGAATAATTATCATCCGTATCACTTCCAGAGAGTCCAGGGACTACTTCCTGCAGATTATGCACTACGCGAACGGTTCGCGTAGGTTTTTGAATCAGGTTTTCGTATGGTTTTTGAATCAGGAGTTAGAAGATGTCCATTTTTCGGAACACGCGTTGGTCACGGATGAAGCTACCGTCAACCGTGATGGAATGTTCAATTTCCATAATTTTCACGAATGGCAAACGAACAACCCTCAGTTCATCCATGAACATGGATACCAACATCGCTACACTGTCAATGTTTGGGTAGGTATCGTTCATAATCATATCATTGGCCCGTACATTCTGCCAGAGTAGCACACTGGGAATCTTTACAGAATCTTTCTTGTACTGTAGAAGTCCTTCCGGATTTATTGGCCGATGCTCCATTGTACATTCGTAGAAGAATGTGGTTTCAGCATGATGGAGCTTCGGCACATTTTGCTGAATGTAAGACATTTTCTTGACTTTCAACTTTCAAATCGATGGATTGGTCGTTATGGTCCTGTGTCCTGGCCACCAAGATCTCCTCATCTGACTCCGCTAGAGTTTTTTATAGGAGCACATAAAAAGTCTTGTTTATGAAGCACCTGTCGAGTTGGATGAAGATCTTGTCGCCCGAATTGCAGTCGCTGCTGGAGATATTGCTGAGATGCCTAGAGTCTTTGGCAACGTACTCGGCTCTCTCCGACGAAGATGTCGCACTTGTATTGATGCTCATGGTAGACATTTTGAACAAATTACTGTTATGAGGCCCTCGTTACTAATTAATTATCTGTTGCTAATTGATTTTTGAATTACCTTCTTATGTAATAATAAACAGTGTGAATAATAATCAACATTCTTATTTTACATTTCAGGTTACCTCAAAAACGAAGCGTTTTTTGAACTTTTTTCATTGATGGAATAGTGCTTACAACAATATTTTCTACTAGCAGGACCCATGGAAATTCCACGGTCATTATCATTGAAAAACCAAGGGGACCCGTGAAATAATTCCAAAATAACCTGGAAACATTTAAAAAATAACCATAACCTATTCTAAACCAACATCACCTATCCAAACCCAACAAAACCTATCCTAACATAACATAACATAACCTATCCTAACATAACATAACCTATCCTAACATAACATAACCTATCCTAACATAACATAACCTATCCTAACATAACATAACCTATCCTAACCCAACATAACCTATCCTAACCCTACATAACGTATCCTAACAAAGCACAGTCTATCCTAACCATACCTAATATAGCCTATATCAGCTTCACCTATATCAGCTTCACCTATTCTAGCTTAACCTCTCTTAACTTAACCGATTTGAACCTAATATTCTAATATCATAGCCTAACCTATACTAGGTTATCGTTTCATATCCTACCTTAATCTATTACATCATTACTTAGCCTAACGTATCCTAGTAGGACCAGTGAAAAAATTTCAACATAACCTACTCCAAGAAATTCCAACATATGATCAAGCTGTAGCATAGATACCACAATGATCTTTGTATTTATTGATGAAGACGATGAAAACTTTACGGAGGAAGGAATAAGCAGAATATTATATAGATTAATAGCCGAAGTTTGTACCAACAATTTTGCAACACCCTTTATATTGCTAATACTTGGTCCGAGACTTCAGCTTTTCTTCATTAAACTAGTTATCCCACATGAATTATACCCATTTCAAAATGACTTCATCATTCATTTTTGCCTTCGCGAGTGCATTAACAAATTTACAATTCTTTGAATAATAAGTTTTTTATCTTAAAGTTGGAAGCTGCTGCTGTGCTTTGAAACTTTACTGTGTAGGTTGTTTTCATCACCGACCATTTCTAGTGCCATTTTCTGACTAATTTAAGCATGGAAGGATGCGTGGCGCACGTCCTCACAGTAAACGCCTAATACTTCCCGTATGGAACTCTTGCTGATAAAGGCCGTCGACAAAAGCTACAAATATGGTTTTCTGCTTATTTCTCCGACATTGAGGCGATGCGGTTTATATTCACCATAACATTAGCAGAACGTATGTTGTGACTCGGGAGTCTTTCTTCTTCACTTGAAGGATTCCGTCCATCTGCGCAAAGGTAAATGGCGGAGTGGGCAACAGCAAGCGTAGAAATATGATGCGGTGGAAGCCTACGCACATGTAGTCAAAGTCTAGCGTACGTTATCAGAGGATGCCAGCTTTGCCCTGCATGATGCACTCCGTTTCTGTAGAGGCAGCCTAGCCTGGGTGCATGTGAGCGCGGGAGTCGGGTTACTGAGCGATGCTACACGGCTCCTCAGCGCCATAACTTGCAATTAGCCCCTGCGCCACAGCAAAGAGCCGCACTCAGCTGCCTCCTGGTCACTCTCCAATTGATTGAACCTCTTTTATTTAATGTCAAAGTAAACTTTAGTACATAGATACATTATGTCATTTAACTCTGATGTACTGATCTCCTGCTCAATTTCTTGGGTATGACATCAGAAGTTTCCAGGTACACCTCGTACTGCAAAATGATGCCAAATGATCACTAGATTTCTTCTTCACTATTGAAAATATTTGAAGTGCATCAACGAGTTCAAAATGTTATTGTATTTGAACAAATGTAATAACATTTTATTATATTATTGTATTTGAACAAATACAATAATATGTTATTGTATTATATTATTATATTATATTATTATTTTATGATATTAAATTATTATATTGTTATATTATATCATTAAATAATATTTGAGTAAATATTGTTACATAATATGATGACATTTTCAAATATTATGTTATCATATTTCTTTAAATATAATATAATAAAATGTTACTATAGTTGAACAAAGGTGAAATTTATTGCGTACTTGCATGACTCCCGAATGATTCGAAGATGCTCGATACTCATCGAAGAATTGCAGTAACTCATGTTTCTTATTTTCGGGATATTCAAAATGTTCAGGGACTTTTCTTGCGAGTTTCGTGAAGTACTTAAGCCATTTGCATGCGCTCGACCATTTGCTTTAACATTCTTAATAGTTTAAATTTACTATGGTAGATGCCTTAAGAGTTCGGCGAGTAGAGTCAGTTCACATTTCGAGCGTGGGTCTGATCGGCGCACTTGTTTTGCAGAGACTGCCCTCTCACAGCCGAGCCGGCAATTTACCCTGAATGGCTCAATTTGCCTCGTCTTTGGAAAATTGCGGAGAAAATTTAAAGGAATCTGTGTGGTGCTGGTTTGAGGTTGCGAGAAGGCGTAGGAAACGCTCACGCACTCCGTGTAAGAGAGACGATAACAACACTGGTGAATATCGGTGTCCGGAAACCATACGTG
Organism: Platorchestia sp. MABIK; assembly: GCA_014220935.1. NCBI lineage: Eukaryota > Metazoa > Arthropoda > Malacostraca > Amphipoda > Talitridae > Platorchestia > Platorchestia sp. MABIK. The sequence continues at coordinate 81,777 of JACJUY010000519.1, read as the reverse complement.
ACGTTTAAAGCATAGTGTATGAGTTCGCCTATGCAAGCAGAGCTTCATAATGTGATTATCATGTTCTTAATATATCTGAACGGGTCAGTAGTTTGCTTAAATCGCAACTTGATTAGAAACTCAAAAACGAAGAAAATTCCCAGGAACTTAATCATATTTAATTGGAAAACCTTTCGGATTCCAGCTCCATCATCAGTTAACGTTTCGGAGTCCAGCTCCATCAGTCATCATGTTCTTCCTTTGTGGGAGGTTTGTGTCTCCGGAGACTAGCATGTGCTCCTGAGTTCATCAGTTCAACAACGAATCATTAAGCTCTCTACAGTTTGGAGCATTTTGATTACCTAGGCTTCAGTCGACGCTACCGTGAATGAAGAATAAATTAACTTGCCCCCATATAAGAAAGTAGGATCATACCATGGTATGCTAAATGTCTGTTGCTACAGAGAAAAGCTAGTTGTGTCAGAGTAATGAGAAGAGTGAACGGAGTGTAAATTTGAGTTTGCTACGGCCATTACCAATGATGAGAACCTCATCTTCTTTAGGGGAATACATTTTGACTATTGAAGACAAAGATAGTCTGCACACCACCGGTGATGCGACACGTGGCCGGTTTATCTTCCGCTGTCGATGGTAGTCGATTCGCTTTTTCTTTTTGTAAATACAGGGTGAGAGCGACGCATCAATTTTACTTCATAACACGCTCAAATTATTTATAATTTTGTTTTTTATTTCAGATAATCCATTCAGAGTAAGATGTCAGCTCTAAAAATTAAAAGACGTAGGTACAATCTCAGTTGCTCTAACTGCAAAACATAGCGATTCACAAATTAGAAATTGTTTATATGTTGTTAAAGCATTTGTTCATAAGGTTCGGCTGGAGCAAATGGGATGTGATTACAATGCATCTATTTTATCAAAGAAAAAGAAGCTTTCTCAAGGCTTTGATCCTATGATGATTTAATTAGTCGTAAGTAGTGAAGGTCATGTCATAACATAGGATCTTAAAGTCAATGCTGTTCGATACAATGATGTTCAAAAACCGGTTGTTGAGCCCTGGATAAATAAATATCCAAAAATATCCAATGAGATTGCAGTGTAAACAATACGTCTTTCAGCAAGACTCAGCACGTTCTAACGAAGACATAGTAACCCAAGACTGGTTATCAGAGAATTTTACGATCACGTGACCCCCAACATTTGGCTCCCTAACTTCAGATTTAAATCCTACGGACTATTACGTCTGGAGCTTCGTTGAAAGGCAGACTAATCGACATCTTCATGTTACCATAGCTACATGGAAAACCATTGTCCAGGTGATGTCCTAAATGAATAAGGACACTTAATTCTAGCTTGTCAATAGGATATTTGTATAAGTTGAATACAAATCGATAGATTTTTGGCTAAAATATTATTGCTTATTTAACATACTGAAAATGTCCCGAAATGGTTCTTACACTTCATAGTTAATAGTTGTGGTCATCACATATATGTCGGAATATTTATATCATTGTACGTAACGCAGATTTAAACAAATCGAGGCATGTTTTGGAACTGTATTTCTTAGCATCTATTTCCTCGGAGCGCGCTTGTAATGTGAGCCTTTTGTCTCATTGTTGCAATTTCTTCGCGTGAAATTAAAACTCCTCTCAATTTCCACTTTTTTCCATCTAAAAACAAAAATTTAAGCTTCTTTTTTGTGCAATAAATTTTTTAGATGCCATTTAAGTCACTCTTTAGATATTTTTCATTTATTCATTATCCTTAATCAATGCAGTGTTCGTAAATAAAATGCTCGTTAGAGCAAATTATTCTTGATGAGCATTAATTAAGAAATACCAACGCGGAAAGTTCTTTCCTGCCGTCAGAACATTCTTTGTGAACGCCGCAATGTCCGTACCAGAAACCAGGTTATTTTCTCTTCTAGTTGAGCACAATTGGTGACAGCTGGAACTCTCTACCATCATGGCGACTGACCATTGTTATGAATATTTTAAGGTATGAGCGGACCGACGTCTTAACCACCTGTGTGTCAATTACGGCTCTTATATTAGTCAGGTTGATGCATATCACGACACTGAGTTTTCATACCTCATTATAACCGGGACGCAATTAAGCCTGCGTGGTGAAACTGGTGCCCATTTTCACATTTAAAGACATGAGTTGAGTGGCCAACTGCGGGCTAACTTCCATTCCTAAAGGGAAACTGTGTGAAGGAGCCAGGATTCCAAGCTTCAAACTCCTAGCCTACCGCATGTAAGTTTAGCGCCTTCTCCAGTGCCCGCAGCAAGCGGACACTTCGGTCTCGTCCTCTCCAGCCCGCACGCCGCTGTTCGTGCGAAGTGCGTGTGAGGTGCAGAATTGCGCGCAAAAAATAGGAGTCGCAAATCTGGTTTGTAATTTGATATTCTCAATTGATTCGCGATAAACTGGATTATGGTTCGCTTGTCAGCTATGGTTCAGAAAACGATAGAAATCTGATTGGGATCTCGAAGATGTGTCTTGCTTTACATACTTCAGTGTCAAGCATAGAATTGATGACGGTCTGGTTGTTTCAATTTCGCTCATAAGGGTCTACGGACTACTCTAGGGGATGTCGATCTAGCAAATTTTAAACTCAGAGTCACTGAATCCTTGATTTGTGCGTAGAAAATTCTGTTGAAGGAAAGATGGAGAAAATTTTTACTAATGGATGCATAAAATAAAATATGCAAAAGCCTATTATTTTATCTGTCGACTGATTACGAACAATCGTCAGAATTAGGCTCCAGTTCGCAATTTTCCAGTTGCATGTGTTGGATAGTTAGTTTGCAAACTTTTGGTCTCATCTCCATTGATCTGCTTCAAGTGAAGTCTACGTTGATATTCCCTGACTTGAATACATACAGCTTTATACAAGAGATTCTCACTGATAACCTCATCGAACTTGAGTGTGTTATTACTTAGTTGAAGGTGAAGGTGCAGGATTTGAGTGTTTATTGTAACTTACTAGCATAGTTGCATTCCTCCAGTTTGAATTCTCCCTTGACTTGTGAGTTACTTTCTAAACTTATTCCGCTCCTTTGGCTTGAATTAATTCCCCTTCAAAGTTGGACTTAGCCGTGTAAACAACCTTGAATTTTCTGACCATTGATGGCCGTTCGACAACATTATCATACGTTCGAGTCTAAGATACGCTAAGAAGTGACCAGTCTTGGAAATCTCGTTTACATAAATTGCAGCAGTAGGGCCGAAGTGGGCATGCATCTGAATGCAAATAGATACTTTTGATACGCTCATGCAAACACAATCAGAAGCTGGGTGCTCTTCTCACTAGATAGTGATCCCATCGGTGGTCGTTCCGAACGTATATTTATGTTTCTGGCACCACCCTCTTACCTAACATGGACCGCAACGCGCATGAATATGGGAATTTCAAAGGAGTTATGGTTGAGGTTCCAGCGCGTTAATTTCTTGCACCTTATATAGAATAGATAAAACTCAGAAAATATTTTCCTTGAATTTAGCCTGTGCAATTCTGCGAATCAGGTTTTTCTTCGGAGTCATATTTGAACGTTGACATATGGTCACGATTCCGGGCACATGAGTGTGACATGTTTTCATTATTCTGTTGATGTTTTTCCTAGGGTACAAAAAAAGTTGAACTTCAAATGCAACTGTGTAATCGACTCAAATATTCGATAGCGCCGCAGCGCCCAGCAAAAGGCTTACAACTTTCTACATATGTCGAGTCCGCTTGGAAAATTTGCGTCCGGTCTGGAAGTACGACTGTTTTCAGTCCCTTTCAGCTGCGCTTGTCTGAACAAAATCCTCCGGACCTGAAGGCGGCAATTTTCCATTCTCAGATCGCTAGGCCGATGGGCTTTTCAACCCTTTTAAATACTACCTTGTCTGTTCATGCGCTCTGGAAAGCGGGCCATTAGAATGATGAAAAAGGCCTTAAATTTTTTGCTTCTCTTCTGGAAATGATTTAATTTGCGTCACAAACGCTGCTATTATCTTCTTTTTCTTCAGTTGTTTGAGCAGGTATGGTGCGTGTTTATTTGGTTGCGTTTGGCTGAAACCAAAAATTGCTTAATAATTTCTCTGATGGATGTGCGTTAGTCATAGGAGTGTAGCGAGTGTGCCTGTGTTTTCTGTTTTCATCTTTTTACTTTTCAAATGTACTCAAAGTGAGCCATGTGCTTAACATTAACAAAATTTACACCTACTTTCCATTACATGGAAAGCAATGAAAAAAGTTTTTCTGTGTCATCCAAGCTTGAAAAATATCGGTGAATTTGCATCCTAAAAGAAAGTAAAGATTTTCAGAGAAGCAGCAAATTTCTCTGCCAGTCCTGCCAACTTTAATCGAAGCTGTTGAAAGCCTAGCGGCGTTAAATGCTTCTAGAGTATATTATCCCGGTATATCACTCGTTTTTATTTGAAAGTTGCTTGATATCTTCCGTTGCATCTACACCGGTTCCATTAAATTTGTTCCTCCCCGCGTCTTTCATAACCCCAATCTCATGAAAACCGGCTATGGATAGACGGCACCATTCCAGGACGGACCAGAGCTAATGCTTGCAATCTGCCTCGACATCTTCGCCGCGGCTATAGGGGATCACGTGGTCATTATTGCGTCCATATACCTTCAAAGTTAAAGCTCTACATGCATTCTAATCTTAAGACATTATTTAGTACCAAAATACATGGATCTTTCATAGAAAACTTTGAAGTCTAAAACGGCCTTTTAGAGCGGTGCACTCCACCTGGTTCCAGTAATATCTTCAATGGCTTTTGATTGTTGCGCTCCAGCGGTGGCGCGTTTACAATTCGCCTCACGCTCGTCTCCGAGATAACCATCGCGCTCTCCTGATCCTCCGTCGCCTGCTCCATTGACTGATCCATGCCTCACTTATTTGGTCCGGGGCTCATCGTACGTATCGAGGGTTTTGGATCATCATGCCTGTCCCTCCAGGCGTTGAGAATGATGTCTTCGTGTCGTTATTTTCGTGTTTGTTGATTTCTTCACATTTCTCAAGTATAACGCTGATGAGGTTTTAAGAAACGTGTTTTTTAGACATTTTATGCATACGCATGAAGCGATAAAGTTGTGCGAAATCTGTAATTTAGATATTTCATGTAAACACTAGAATATTCGAATGGTATGTGTTTCTTGCACTTTGTCTCGTCTCACCGCCTGTTTCGTACTTATTTTTGATTGTTGCATTCTAAAGTGAACGTACTACAGAAATTTTTTCTACACATTAAAAAGCACAGTTGTAGAATTTGGGCATAATTTACCTTTTTCTTGTTGCTTAAGCCGATATTATCATTTAGGGGCTGCCATTCTATTTTATAGATATTCTGCCATCTCACATCTAATCGAGTCGTCGAAAAACACTGAAAAGGAAGGACGAGTAGGGAAAAATTCTTGATTGGTTACTTAGTTTTATCATACATGCCATCAGATTAATACGTAGTATGCGTTTGAATAAATCAACGCACCATTTGACGTCTTAATCTCCTACCTGACATTGAGGGGAAACTCGTCAAATATGAGGAGTAGCCAGGCCATAGCTTAAAATAACGAGGTACTACTTTGTGCGCATCAAGCTGTGTATTGTGCTTTGGGTTTAGTAAAGACCTTATTGCATTAGCTGATCGCTGTGTCAGTCGGAGAGCCCATAAACGGAGGGAGTGGGGGACAATACGGACTTGTTATGCCAGTCTCTTCAGTGGGTGGAGGACTTGTGACTTATGAACGTCGCTTCTTCTCATCCTCCGTAGCTTTGTGCTTGCTCTGTCTCCTCTATGATGAAGAAATGTGCTTAATTTTCATTGAGATCGTACGTTTTCTTTACTCTAGAAATAGTGCAGATTCAGCCTGACTCATTAAGTGAACCCTAGTCAGTATTTTAACACGCTGCTTGCGATACGACCCATCGACGGGTCGTGCTTAAGTTCTTCCTGCTGCAAAACGACCAATCGATGAATCGCTTGAAAAATTTTGACAATCTTTTAAATTAATGATATTTACTAGACCCAATTGATAATTGGTATTTAGAAAATTGCAAAAAACGTTTGACCTAAAATTTGAGTTGAATATTGAACTTCAGTTTAAACCATCGCGGTCAACGTGTATATTATACTGTTACCGATTTTGGCGACCGATTGAACAAGCGCAGAGTTAGAGAAGAAATCAGTTTATTTTAAGATGTGCTTTAACAGATTTACTCCTGGAATATTTGAATCGTTAGAATTAATATTTTGGTCCTAAATCATTTGCGTTTTAAATCAATAATTTGAGCAACGATATTCCGGTAAGCTAACGTAACCAATTGTTAACCCATTCTGCGTCTTATTATAAAAACATTCGTTAGGAGATTATAACGTGAACAGATAAAACCTTACGCTTATGGATGAGTTGTTTGTTTAGCAGAAATTTTTACGGCAACAATAAACCATCAGATATTGCTCTGACTTCGGATAGTGTAGATTTAGGCATAGTTTTGTTCAAGTTCGAATTGCTATTTACGCCTTGGAGTAGGGAAAGGAAATCGTAAACCGATGTAATATAGCAGCTCGATTTTTGTGGTTTAACCCAAATGCCGCTTAACAAGATTATTATGCCTCTGATGCATCTGATTACTATACCCCTAATTATAACACCTCTAGTGCATTGAATTGAATGCTTATTTATTGTCGATTACTAAATAAGAGAGCAGGGTTGAAACAAAATGACCCGCCATTACTTCAACTCGATCAGGATACTGAGATCAGAATCAGGAATGCCTGGTGTTTTACCAGAAAAATAAAACTATTAAGCACTGCTTTACAAGGAGAAAAGTATTCCCTAAACTTTTATTTCTTAGTTAATCCTGTACACATCTTTCTTTGTTCACCTTGGATGAGTCATGAAGATTTTTTATTTGAAGGTGTATTTGCTGGCCTTTGCACTATTGATCTGAAGCATGTATCTGCCTGCATGTAATGATCTAAAGCACGTATCTGCCTATAAAATAACACATTATTTTATAGGGCAAAATAACTTTAAACTTCATACATGTCATCTTTTTTTGGCTATTTCCGATCAAGTAGTAATTTTTCCAAATATGTTTCAACTGAATTAGTTATTGAAGCCAATTATAAAGCATCAATACTGGAGGTTTTTAATACAACAATTTCATCAATGTATGCCGCAATTTCTAGTCGTCAGAAAGTCATGCTGCTTGTATATTTCTATTCAGTTCGGTTGCAGGAAGACAGGCGGAAAAGTGGCTTCTCTATCAGTGATGTGTTCCAAATCGACATCAAGGGACATGAACCGAAAGATACAAACGCCCTTCTTCTGCACTGGAAACGTCTTGGAAAAGCTGGTTAAATAACCCGGAAATTTCCTCCTCGTCTTATCTAATTTAGTGCTGGCATGAATCCAAGATTTCCGTGGAGCGAGCTGTGCGTAAACAAATTTTTCTGAAGTTAGGAAGGACAATTTTTTGACGTTATTTTTCCCGCGTCAGAAATATGACCGGCGAGGTGCCCTTGGGATAAGTTAATGTTGTGCTACTGAAAACATCCACGTGAAATATGGAATATGATTCAGAAATTCATGCAAATTATCAAAATTCGATGACGTCTGTGCAAGAAGCACACAACAAAACGGAGTGTGCGCGGTGAAAATGCAGGCTTTCTTTATTTTCATGTGCCTTTTTTTAGATTTTTATTAGTGTGAAGAAATTCATTCACTTATGTCCACGCATTTTTATGCTCATTTTTAGCAAAAACATATGTAGATGAATAAAAATAGAATTTGATTTAAAATTTGCAATCTTATTTATGAGGCTTAGTTTTTGCAGTGTTCAAGCTAAGAATTGTTTAGATATAGTATTATGTAACTGTTTAGATATATTGTTGAGATTTAAAAATTTTGAATGCGAATAAGTTAATGAATTTAAATCCTATTAGTGCCGTAAGAACTCTTGCCACATGTTTCTTTATACCTGCCTCTTCAAACAATGTGAATTATTAACGTTTCCTCTT
>JACJUY010000519.1:47158-73520 GCA_014220935.1 Platorchestia sp. MABIK | reverse complement strand
AACGAATAATCTAATGTGCATCTGCAGTTGGGTAATTTTCTTACGTTGCTCATATTCAGTGTTTTGAACGATCCAATGTACATATTTTATTAACCTGAATCTTTTTTCGTTTCTGATCAATAGTTTTTCATTTTACTAGCGGCATGGGTGGTCCTAAGAATGGTCCTGATTGTACAGGTGTGAGACGGTCAAGTAAACGTTTATGTAAGATTGGATGTTTGCTGGATTAAGAGTTGCTCTAACGCCTGGGCCGAGCAGACTGCGCGACCTGAAGCTAGAGCGTGACTTTGACCATAGTCTAGTAGCAGTGGTATTCATTGCGCGGCTCTCGAAAAATATGTAAATTAATTAATTAATTTATAATGTATATAATATACGCCAACTTTCAGTAGCTGTGGCTCTCTCAATCAATGCGTTTAACCGAAGTGGCTCTCTTGCAGAAATTAGTGAATAACACTAGACTCTAGTTTGAACCTCACTCCTAGCGACTTGATTCTTGGAAGTGTACGTCAGTCAATAGTTGATTGTGATCTATAGCTCGGTCCACGACGCAACTTGAGCCAAATGTCACGTACGGCTGGCACATTTGGAGCTCAGGTTTAATGAAAGCATGTGCTCTTCCGTTTTTAAATTTTCCTTGCTTTAAAAGCTGCATCCTTTAGATTTTTTAAATTTCTCGGAAAAATCGTGCGTGGAAAAACCTGAATCTATCTCCTGTAAACGTGTCATCACGATCGCGACCGTTGTGCTAAATAGACTTGAAACGTGACCAGGTAGCTAAGGGAACCGAAACAGGGCCAATGATGCACAGTATATATATAATATTGCTAATTTAGCGAATCTCATTTATGTTCATCACAATTTCAGGAATATAAGATCTTAGGAGTCGCAAAACAAGTACTGATTTTCATAAACAGTTTTGCCATAATAATAATATTTGCTCGACGATTAGTTTGAAGACACGTAGTTCTTAGCGCCCGACGATCCAAGGAACGATCGTGACCTGAAAACCTGCTTGCCTTCAGACGTCTTGGCTCGTCCACCTGCATTTTTTCAATACTAGCTTTTGAGGTCGGAAATGCTTCTAACACAAAAATCTGCAGGCCTTAGTACGTGTTGCGGTCATTCTAGCGGCAGTTTACACGAAATTCAAATATGTCTTGACGTTACGCTACGTTGTGTTTATAGAGGATATGGTTCTCCTCTGGGTGTCTTCTCGAGGTATCATCGATAGCTTTTCTGCCTCAGTAGATATCGACGTAAAATATTTTAGAGTCTCTGTTCTCAGGGATTTTCCCTTCATCAGTTTCTTCAGTTCATTGGTGCCGCCTCTGCGTTTACTTTGAATGCGTCGCTGATCGACGATGTGTGACTTTCGTCACTTCTAAACTCTACGTTCGCACGTTGGTGGGGTTTGGAGAGACTCGGTCCAGCCCTCTGTGTTTTAAGCCGTAATGCGTCTGTGTCTTTGGTCTATTTGCCTATGGGTGCACGTTTGGAAATTATCAGTGCGCCAGAGCCAACACCAAAGCTGTCATTAAGGATATTTGTTTAGCCCACAGTCGCCGTGTTGAGGGTTTGCGCTCGGTGGTCACTAATGAAGCTCTGAGCGGTCATGCAGTGGCGAGCGGGATGATCGTTTGGTCTTTTCGAAGGACACAGACGGCAGGCCTGGAACACTGGAACGGTCAAGACAACTGAATAGATTCTTTGTCATTAGCAGACGCTGCGACCGCAAGCATAAGGCTAGAATGGGGGTATGGTCGAGACAGTTAAATGGATTTACGAGTGCGACAGACGTCTATAGATTGCACGTTCAGGCGACTGAAACGACCAAATAACGAAATACATTTGTCCCTAACAAAAAGTTAGCGCCATTGCTAAAATTTATTGTAAATTGGCTACGAAAAATACGTACAGTGCATATATAAAAAGTATTTATAAAGTATAAATATCCATATGGATATGTACATAGAAGAAAAACGTATATTTAGATAGACGCTGGAGCTTGCTTGCTTAGTGTAAAGTACATAAAGAAGCGGATAGTTACATTGTTGAAAATTGTCTCCCTGATCTGTGTATATGGTAGGTCGCCTGCATTAAGCGCTCGTTTCCATGGCATTGCCGGCGATGGCCTATTGTTCTATTTTGGCTGAGTAAAACATCTATAGTGATGCATTGTAAGTACGGTCATTCCAGCTGTAGAATTATCTTTTTGCATTCCAGCCAAAGTTTAGAGTGCTATAAACTGGTGGTCTTTTTATTAAATCTTTCTAATTCGTTATTCTATCTGTGCGGTTGATTAAATTACTATGATTTTATTAAGTGCTGAAAATACGTATGAGTAAACTTTTATTTTGTAAAGTTTCTGGTCCTCAATTTGAATTTTATTTTGCCTCATTGCCTTGAGGATCGCATTGTTATTTTTGCAATTGAATAAATTGTAATCTTTCCGTGGGAAATTTGGGGCGTGAGTTAAATAAGTCTGTTGAACCCACAATTCCTCTGTCTGTGTTCAACTTGTGTTGCATGCTATTTCTGAGATGCTTTTCCCTCGTTAAAGACAGTCAATGGGACACCAATACTAGACGTTTTTGAACTATGCATTTAAGAATTGTTTTTATGCATTCCATACAGAAGGGAATTTCCCGCTTTGAGTGATCGCTTTGTAAATAATTAGTTCACTTTTTTTTGTTAATCCGAATTCATTTGCGTTGAACACTTCATCTAATTTGCTGCTTTGAGAGCTCATAGTAATTTTGCAAAGGGGAGGCGAGTTGCGAAAATTTCAACTCAATGAATAATATTTTCAGTGAGTAGTTTTATAAACGCGCATTGCCATTCGCAAACGAATGCATGAATCGTACAAATTCTCTACGAAATTCAGTCAAATTGACAATCACTGGAAATACAAATGGTGGTCGTATTTTAGCTACTTGCTAATTAAATGTCGAATCATAAGTGTACGACAGCTGTGATCATGCAAGCGTGTAATTTTATGCACGCCAGCCGAGTGCAGTTTCCTGGTGCAAATTCTCAATATTCAGGCCACTATTCCCATATTCATCGTGCCCCTCTAAGCGACCACGCCTTTTCTTAGAATAAACATGTTCGCTCGTACACTTGTATGTTTTCTTACACTCATTCACAGTTATGATCGTTCACCATTCTTGATTGTATTTCTTGTTACAATACCTACTTTGCTCACATTGATCTGCCTTCTAACTTACACCTGGCTATTAATTGCTCCTAGCTTTAAAATAAAAGCTACCATCCGTCATTTTGATGTGCAATTGATAATGGAAGGTGCTCCCAATCGAATATTACTAGCTACCACTTCCCAATCCATAAACTATCATTCATTATTTGAGTTGTCATAATGGCAGACACTCGTTACGCGCATCAATGCTCATGTTGTAAGATGCAGCCGTCTGTGCAGATGCTTGCTTTGCCGACTGGAGGAGGCGGCATTGCCGCTTCAGGTGATGTTGAGGTGGTCTGCCTTGCTGCACAGCTCGAGCGTATTTTAAAACAAGTGATTTTCAGATCCTCATTTGTTCGAGAAGCAATTATTCAGGTACAGGAGGTTGCTTGTGATTTTTTGTTTCTTGTGAATGAATTTAATGCGCAGGTCTCAGGTTAGCTGCCGCCGATGAAGTTTAATCATTTGTTTGATTAGGATAAATTAACTTCTTCGAACGATGTTGAATTTGAAAGATTTATAAAGAAGTGTAAGTCCAGCAAAAATAGACGAGAGTTGTAATTTGCCGCAGAATTGAAAGCACTGTTCCTAAAAAAAATTATGTCCAACACTCTCTAAGAGACATTCTTATGCAATACTGCGAAAAAGTGATAAGAAATGTAAGAAAGGTTGTTCTTTTATCATCTTATTCGGAATGTGTTGAACATTCGCTCTACATAAGCTGCGACAAAAAAAATCGTTTAGAAAATGAATTAGAACAAATTTTGTGATTAAAAAATGAATGAGCTTTCGATTTACCTGAAGCCTAAAATCGATTTAGATTACAAGGCCAGTTGAGAAGATGCGCCTATGTATTTAAGTTGCGCTCTTTTGGAAAGCTTCTGTTTGAACGCAAAAAATCTAAACGAATTCCGTAGGTTACTGACGCAATTGATGGGATATTCGGCATAGCTGTACCTGCATCAATAATTGTTCCATATGATGGTAGATCTCAAGAACGTCTCTGAGCTGAACTTCGAACGGATATTTGTGATCTCAGCTTTGTGTTCCGCAGACGTGCAAGATTTTCAGAATAAACGGCATCTTAAAAGACTCTAGATGTGCATTCATGTTTATGATCCCACACGTGTATGTTTATGCTAAGTAATTACATAACGAAGAAGTTTTACACATTTGTGACGTGGAAATTTTTACCTACTCGATACTTGCACTTTGTTCGGTAATCCGTTGTATGACTATAATTCTTTGCCATAATGAACAAAGTTCATTTTGTTGAAAGGTTTGGATAAATCACACAAATGCAAAGCCAAAAAGGGACTAATATTCTGAATACACAGAGACTCGCAGTGAAAACTTACAAGCACAGTAGGCGTATGCATGGCGAAGGTAAGAGAACGATCGAGATCAATACAGATGTAAGAATCATGAGCTCGGTGCTCAGAGACCGAGCGTTCTCTCAACGTATTCTGATGGTCGCACTACATCGTAATATACACTGTAGACAAACACATTCATGGTCAAATAATCAAACATGGTTGTGGCGAACTCTCTGGATCCTGCTGCTTTATATTGAACGCATTGTTCATTGAACTTAATATGGTCTAGAGGGCGGCTCCCATCGAACGTCAGGTGCTAAAAACGCTGTTCATACCTGCTAAACTTGGCAATTACGACGACCTCATCACCTGCCCTGTTGCGGTTCTGCCTGATATTAACCTTGCTTAATGCCTTACTATTTCCCTACCACGTCGCTTCTGCTTCCTGCCGGCCCTAGTGTTGAAATGCTGTTTTGTGGCCGATTAGCGCTCTGTTTATGGCATTTTATTGCCATTCTTTCAGCGTCGAATTACTGCGCTCTTTAGTGTCAATTTATTCCTGATGAATGTTAAGTCATGATTTCATACCTTTTGAAGCTCATGACACTTTATTTGTTTTACACATATCGTCGCAAGGTTCTCTCTATGCGATTCAGCCTCTTCAATTAACGTTCAACCATTTGTCATTTGTGTTGGCCGAATCAGTCCGGTATGAATTATTGTTCTTTATTTCGTTTCTGGCGCACGAAGAAAGCGTATTCTATCTACATCGGATATGCGAGGGCAGTGGTCAAGGGAAGCGTGTAACCTAAAACGTAAGTGAGTCTCACTCAAGTATCCTGTCTTGAGGGATTTATTTATAGACCACTATATATTCTGAAACATGCTCTTACTCGCGGTTTAATGTTTTTTGTCCCACCAAGGAATTGAACAGTTGTCTTGTTAATTCTATTTTACACTTAAGATTATTTCTAATCTTGCTCTAACTTTAAGATCATTTGGTTATCGCTCATTTCTAGATTTTTTTCTGAATTCAAGCAAGGTTTAACCTGATTTTATAAAAGTTCCTCATTGATTAAGACCATTTCACGCATGAGCACACTGAACGCAGTAAACAGACATTCGAGGGGCCACATCGTCTTGGTTTACGGGTATTATCTTAATGCTTCTTTACGCACGACCGAACTTGACGCTGTAATCTGACACCTGAGTCGCCAAACGGTCACCGCCTTCGAGTCCCCAGCTCAAGTCTCCACTAGCGAAGGAAGCCGATGATGAGCAAGTCATCAGGAGCGATAAGCTCTGCTGCTGATGCTTACAGGATGGATACCTTACACTTATGAAGTTCCCTGACGTCAACAAAAGCCTTATAAGCTTCTAGTTTCAATACGCAAGGCTTCTTCGATAGATCCTATGCATGATCTCAGACTGTCATTGCTTCCGGTTGAAATTTGATACTCCTTCAGTGTGTGGTAGGTGAATGCATGCTGCGAGTCAATATGAATTGCTCTCATCGTGTTCTGTTTTTACCATAAGTCTTTTGAGTGAACGTTAATTATTGTTTTGCCTCTTGTACTTTTATCTATAAGTTTGTTCAGCGATATATGTACACAGCAATACAGACCTTGCGTGGTCTGTATTGTGTGAGGAACAATTGCATGAAGCTCTCACAAAATCGAGTTTAAAGGAAAAACGAACAGTTTTCGCAAACTTTAGTAAGAAGTTTAGGTTAACTGTAGCAGCGCAGTGTAACAAGTTTTATGTGCGGTAACAGTGTCCGCAACGAGAACACGTTAAAATCGCGCAGTTTAGTTTTACTTTTATTTAAGGTTTATTTATAAGGATTTTATTAAAGTTAGCTCTTTTAAAGCTATTTAATTCAAATGTGCTAAATCGTACAGTTAAAAGCAGGCAGGCAGGGTGAGTCCATTGGTCTTGGTCACATAGGCAGAGTTGAGACGTGAGTAAGAAAACTGAAGCACAGAAGCTTGGTTCGAAGAGTTAGGCGCTCGAAATTCCAAGGCAGTAGCAGCAAGGCAGGTAGACACAAAGTCACGCAGGGAGCCAGGCACCAGAAGGCAGACTGCAGCGATTCCACCATCCAACTCTTATGAGCGTTCTCCAAACCTGGGAGCGAAACGGAGGGCTAACATCCAGCACCAGCGGGAGAACGATTAAGAAAACGAAATAAATACAAATTCAAAGAACTAACCACTTGTCGAAATACAAATGAATCAGAAAATTGAAACAGTGATTTCACTTTGAATTACCTAATTGACATCCATCAAGGGGGCCGACAGAGACGACAATCTAAGCGAAGGACTTGAGCTGCGATAAGCATGTACTGCCGGAAAGAAGTTACCAAAAATTAAAACCATACTTACAACAATTACAAAGAAGTGATCAAACAATAAACATAAGGTCAAGGCAAAAATTCGATTGAAATGATTAATATTGCTAAGAAAAATGAATTACCAGCCTTAGTTTATAAATGGCACTCAGTGAATGAAACTTTTTGGCGAAGAATGATTTATTAGGAAATTTAAGCAGAAATCAGTAAGAGACAAGTGTCCCTAGCGTGAAAGATAGTAAGGATAGAAGGATATTCAAATGCTTTAGAAATTAGATAAGAGAGTAATGTTCGATACCAGGTCGCTTGCGCAACCTAGAAGCTAGATGAACAAAACTCGTTTATTAAGTTAAGTTAAGGTGTAAAGTTACCGGAGTAACTTTGGTTAACGGCCAACAGGCCAAGTTAATTAATTACTAGGGACACTTAGGAAATTTAAGCAAAAAGTAAGCAACTTGAATTAAGGAAAAGACACCATTTACACAAAAAAAGGAATTTAAGAGATAATAGATGCAGGAAGAATTAAAGAAAAACCATTGCCAAGTTTTAGCAAAGTACTGCCTCCTCCATCACCGTCCCGTCATCTGATGAACACAGCGTAAACCCCGCCGCAGCCCGACGCCCCACGGAACACCTTCCAGTAAAGGCTTCAAATTAAGGCTCCGCCAAAACAGCGATAATTGACGTTACACCCGCTGCGTTTAAAATCAAAGGATACAAATGTTCAAAGGAAGGATTCGAAGAGGTTCCAAATGAATCAAAAGAGTCCTGCTAAGCCTCCTGTCACAGCGACCCACCTCAGCTTCTTCTTCTTCTTTCGTCTGTTTTATGAGGATCCCGGTTCCTGTTGGTCCATGCGCCTCACCTCAGCTTCGACACGACCGGAACAGCCAGAACCCAGACTCACACAGCAATGTTCTCGACAGAGGTACATCAGATGTACAACCTTGAGGAATTATTTCCGATAATTACTAATTGAAGTCAAATAATAAACTTTTGAACAGTTCATGTCCTTAATTATATTCAGCATTCAATGAATTAATTTCTTGATGTTTTTGAGAGGGAACGCAAATTTAAATGAATTCAATTTTCTTTTAGCCTTGAATCCCTTCCAAATGTTTATAATTTTTTTTTTTTGTGTGTTGCAAACTATCGAATACAAGTCGTGAATTCTGAGACACTGAAGTTTTTCGAATGCAAAACACTGAAAGAATTTGCATTTCTACTGAAGGACATATCGCTATTGTATCTATGGGGATTAGCGCTCTCAAAGGAAAGATGTGAGGTCTCAAGTGGAAGGTTAGGTGTTAGGCTTTATTTCGCTAAAATAGAGGATTTTTCTTTTGTTTCGGGTCATGGGTCTCTCGGTTTACTAACGTTCTTTTTTTGAGCCGCTGTGATTACTTCCTTGTTTTTATATTTCATGAACTTTTATCAGTCTCGTTTCTACGCACATGGTGTAAGACATATCTTGTGCATAGATTCCTAGTTTCCTTAATATCTAACAAAATTGTGCCTTCATTCTTTCTTTCTTTCTTTGAAACACCTTTGTTGTGATTAAGGAAGCTTAAACTAACTTATGATCTGATCTGATATCCCTTAATTCCGTATTAAATGGTGCCTTTCCTATTCCTCTAATGAGCACACTTTTCTTGTGGTTAGAGAGGCTTCAAATAGCTTATAATCTAATCCAATCTGAGCATGAACCTCTTCGAGATGTGCAAACCTAGTCATGATCGGAGGGTTGTGCTGTAGTGTTGATCTGGTGTACTTCATGGGTGCCTAGGGAGTTTAATAGCTCTCCATTACACTGCACAGCTTCTAACCCCTTCGAGACTCGATAGATACATGAAGCAGTGAGAAAAATGCTTGTGTGCGAATAAGACTAGCAGCACCTGCTGATCTTATCTCTTCGCAATCAAGCCGAGGTAATGGCTGCAGTTTAGCGACCTCATTCGTTGTGTCAAGGGGGAAAATTAATGTGAAATCTCATTAAATGGAGTTCTCAGTTCCTGCCACTTCTGCCTTTTGCAATGTCGTTCAGTGCTGGCTTTGGAGTCTTTCCCCACCTAACCATCGCGTATTTTTTCAGCGTGGTTATAACTTTCCGTCGCTGACGTGTGCGACAGAAGGTATTGCTTTCATGCTAAACTGCTGGAAAACTCACTCTTAGCTCCGCACGCGCCTCGACTATTTATAAGCGGTCGCGCTGTCGCCGTTGTGCATGATGTCCTTCCTCTAATTTGTTCTTAACTCCTCCGCTCTGACGCTAACGGTGTTGCTTAGGGATCAGTATTGCTGTCAGAGAGAGGGAATGAGCTGGTGGACAAGTCCCTCTTGTACGTTTTTGTGTTCCCGCTACTTTTTAAAGGAGAAAATTTATTCTTGCGACGTGACTTACTATTACTGCTCTTTTTTGGTGTGAGCGATCCATCCAAGCGAAAACGTCCATTCAGGGTTTGTATCATCGTCCTTCCAACACGTGTAAGGGAACGATGATTAGGAAGGAGGATGAGAGTTGATTGTGCGTACACATAGAAAGGATTGATGCAAAATTTATTATATTTTCAAACTTTGTATTTTAATTGAATTTTAACGACACATTGGAAGAATAGTTAAAAATTTTTAGATTACATTTAAAATAAATGGTTCAATTTGAACTCACCCGTTAACACTATAATGCTTGAAATTATTAATGACACAATGACATTTTTTAAAAAGATTTTGACTATAGCTGTTACTGTTTATATTCCTATAAATTTTATCGTTATCAGTAAAATTGTTCCTAAGTTAAGGGCATTTACGTCGAAACACGCACCACTTAAACAAAATACAGTAAGTTTACAGCTTATTTGTTCATCCCTAGTCCCTTAAAAGTTCAATTCCCATTATTTTTCGTTCCCCACTTTGGATCGAACCTAAAATTTTCAGGGAGAACGTTCAGTATTTTTTCAAATTACCCTAAAAATCACCATGCGTGTGATTTGTGTGTATTGGGTACTTGAGTCTTGCATCTATTGTTCCACTAAGTTAAGAGCCATTCTATGGCGCTGGCATCTTTGATAACGGGTGCTAAATAAAGTCCTAGTTCGTCTATTTAAGTTTCATTTTCCCTTTAATTTTTCGAGTCAAATAACGTTTGACTTCATGCGGTCAACATTGTTTTCAAGCGTTTCACTTCCCGCAAACACAACAGTATCTATTTTGAATATAATTTAGCCTCATCGTTTTGAATTTGCGGTTTAAGTCCCAAAAAAAGCGCTTCAGCATGTCCGCGTGGATGACTGGCGTTTTCGGTCCATATTTGGTGCAGAACGTGTTCGGGCGTCATAAGGAGTGAAGGCTGAGGCGACATTTATTGTTATTTGCCGTCCAGTGCTGACAGACCTGCGTTTGTGCCGGCGCTGTCTGCTCACCCTGTCCCGTGCCTGCAATTTATCTTGATGGCTGAGGTGTTGAACAAGGCTCTGTTTTGACCCCCTGCTGGCAACGTGATGCAATATGGTCCGCAGTCACCGCCATGCCAAGTGTGTGTGGTGCTCGGTATATTTTAGTCTTCATGTTTTCACGACACGCTGGAAATTAAGTTCTCAGGTTCTGCTTGGAACAATTTTTCATTGTACTGCCGTATGGTCTAAGAATTACGGATTGTGCTTCTTGAAAATACTTTTTGTCGAAACTAGTATTTCCAAATGGTGCATTTCGTTCAGTTTATTTAGTCAATGGAACATAGGAAATCCCAATAATAGAAGCATAAAAGTGTGTACGAGAACACTTTTTAAATAAAGAGCGAATCCCATGTTTGTTAATGAGCTGTAATAGTTATAAATTTCCTTGTCGTGTAACGTCCTCAGTACAGTCAGCATGAAACTGATGTTAGCAAGCTAAAGCTAATCCTTGAAATATGCTCTCAAAGATCTCAGGCGTGTCGACAAAACCCCGTTTGAGTCTAGCTGCTACATGAGTGAAACATCTTTGAACAGCCAGTGAGTGTTGTGGTTTGTCGTCATTTTTGCTGAACGAATTTGCGTTTTTGCTCACAGTATCTCGTTTTAAGTGAGCATTCATTTCTTCTTCTGATATTAAATGTAGATTTGTATTTAGACGATGAGTTGTATTGTCTTTTGAGTTACAGATTAGCTTAGTTCATTGATTTGAAAATGTATTTGAAAATATAACACTATACTTGAAGTGTGCAAAATCCTGCGAGAAGCGCTCATGATTTCCTGCATCTGAACATTTTCGATACTCCTCTATGAAAAAATTCTCAAATATGTTTAAGCTTTTATTAATAATGCTTCGATAAAAAACGAGTGATGCTTCCTATCAAATTTAATTGAGAACTCGTTTTCAGTTCGGATTTAATCTAAAGGAAGTTTCTCGAGGGTGCACTACAGACTGGTAGAGTATTGTCAAACTGGTATTCTTGGTGAGATCGAGTGACCAACTCCTCGACAGACAGCGACGATTGATGACAAGAATCTATAATGGTTCACAGGAGGACATTACTAGAGAACTAGCTGACATAATTATTTGGTGGTGGATGACTGTAATAGTTGGCTCGATATCTCAACATATCTCTGTAATCGTGTACGCAAATTCCCATTTGGCGTTGTTTCTTCGGTATCTTTCTTTGAAAAAATAAACTTCTATTCGACGGTCGACGCTTGACTTTAGCAGTACCTAAACTGTACGTTTTGAGGGCATTTTTATTGGCAAATCAGCACTGTATCTTTCATCTCTCTCTCCAACCAGCCTCTCGAAACAGTTCAAATTTTGATTTCCTTCTGATATCTCTAAATTCTGGACTTTCTGAACGCTTATTGCGTATCAGGTTGGCTATCTTAAAAGAAGTTGTCGGTTTCACCATCAAATGTTCTTCAGTTCGTCCGGACATCATGATGTTCGGAGATTTTGTTCATCTAGATAGAGCAGCTTTCAAGATTACTGCATTGGGTGCCAATTAATTTGTACCTGGACGATCACTTCAAGTTTTTGTCCGAAAGTGACACAACACCATCCATATTTTTTCTTTAGCGAGCCTGCGGCTCTGTTTTTTACAGTCTTACAATAAAAAAAATTTGCGGAAAAATGAGTTTAAGTTAAAGAGCTTTCAGTTTAGGTTGATGGTAGCAACTTTCAAACGTTGATTTGCTGGTTCGGCCGAGCTCCTACCATTTATGAGTAAAAATAGCATTTCAGGGGCTTAAACAGTCACTCAAGTCTATTCTAGTTTTGGGCACCGATATTAAATTTAATTTGTGTAATTTTCCCCCATTTCTGGTTAATGACTTTAAAGATGTCTTGGTTGCTCAGGGTATCCCTGTTACCCTGCCTGCAGAAACATATTTGAAAAGATTATGATGACGGATTGGCCAAATCCGCATAATTTTCTCCTCATTTTAGAGCTAGTGGTCGTAGAAGTCGTTCTCTGAACCTGTCGTCCGCATCTCCCGCTCAAAGATTCTTCTCGAAAATGAACTCATTACTCGAATTCGACGCTCTAATTAGCGGCGCGGAGAGGTACACTGGGGCGGTCATTGGTCTCTGGGCTCTTTTCATGTCTCTGGAGGCATCAAAACTCGCCTCGCTTGTTTTTAGTCCCGCTCAATATACGCTAATGATTGCCACTGTGTCTCTCGAACTCCTGGCAAAACTGACGAAGAGACGCGAACTTGCCGCCGGGTGTCCAACTGTTCACGCACAAATTTCAGGCGTAGAGAATCTTACTTTGACAGCCACAATAAATCCTAATGTTTGCTCACTGAAAACACTATAGTTTTCATTTGGCATAGTTTTGTTTATGCATTAGCTTGGGTCATCATAAGGGTTGTATTGAAGTGTTAAAAAGTCAAGGGACTTGGTCCTCCTTCGGAGAAGTACAGGGCCAAGACCATGAAATTTTCTTGTACACTGATATTGCCTTTCCTTGCCATTGTACCTTGAAATACTAGCGCTTCCGAATGTTAGCTCTTGCTAAATATAGGAACGTTTTTTTGCTGGAGACTGCTATGGATTCATTTTTGTACTTTAGTGTACATTTCTTCACTCCTGTTCCTAATTATCCTTCTCTTTCGTAGTTGCTTTCGGTCTGACAAAAAGCCTTCACGAATGTTTTTAAAGCTTCATCTGTCGGGCTCAGTGTTTAATGATCCCTCCTCACTGAGAACATTTATCTGCACAAAAACCAAATTCGTAAATAAGTTAATTGTACTTTAGGTAGACGTAAAGAAACTTCATTTTCAATCACTTTATTTCAGTGTTCATTAGTATGAGGTCACGTTCAATGTCTAGATCCACGCGTTATCATTTTCATGTATTCTCTAGGCTGCCACTGTCAGAGGTTTCATGGCTCGAACCTCGGGCGTTGCCGCGCAGTTATTGGCACAAGTCTCCCTGAGAAGCCTTTGCATGAATGTTCGCTTGCTTTGTTCTTGATGGAGATCATTCGTTAGGTAGCTGCTGATGAGCTCAACTGAGCTATGCCGACTTATATTCTACAATCTTGTTTCTTTCTGCTGTTTCAGATAACGATGTGAGGGTCATTTTTGAATAAAGGAATGTATTGAATTGAGGCTTGATACATAAAAGGAGAGCTTAGTACAGTTCGTCGTTTAAGGGATAAAAGATTTCCGAAAAGTAGGATATCTATATACATGGATGTTGGTTATTCAATGTAAATGTTCAAAAAATCAGAAAATTTTTTTTCTTGTCAGAAAGTATGATATGATGTAAATACGGCGACTAGAAATTTACAACTTGATGAAAACATTTGTTCGTCGTTGTCTTGTGAAATGTTTCATGCTAACCCTTAAGGGTACCGCTGGCTAATTGCTTAGGTTCAGACCGAATAATTACCGCAAAAGCACAGAAGTCATGAATTATAATAATTCAGCTGTTTTGTGAGTTAAACTCTTTTTTCAAGGTCATACATAGAGAACTGTCTCTTCATGCACAAACGTGCAGAAGTTTCATGCGAAATCTTTATAATGTTAGTTAAATGTAGGCTCGTGTTTCAGTTGGGTGCGCCGATGCGTGTTGCAGAGGCAGCATCCGATAAAGAGCTGCAGATGTAAAGCGCGAACATGAGGTGCCAAGTGCGCAGCGGCTGCGTATTTATAGCTGCTCACGTCAGCTGCACGCAGGTGCCTCAATCTGCTCCCTGCCTGTTTATTGATGCTTTCTCATACACCTGCTTGCTTATATAGGCCCAACCCGCGGGCGCTGCACGCTTGCATTGCCTGTCTCGTGACGCTCATCCAATGCCATTGCAGGGGTTCTCTTGGCGTTCTCGCATTCTACTTAGGTTGATTGTCCTCTTCGTTAATTTGAGTTATGCGATATTGACATACCGCCTGAAAATCTTGCTCTGAAATACTTCAAGATATTCTTTTAAGAACGGTGAAAGCTTTAAAAAATATCTTGAAATATCAAGAAAAGTGTTTGCGAAAGAAACTTGCTCTTAGAATTTTACTTGAATGTGTATTACTCTTGTTTGATAGTTTGATCACTCATGCTTAGTTTTTCAGAATGTTTGGATTTTCTTATTCGTAAATGATATTTTGTTACATATATTCTGACATAAAATTTGAGGAAAGAAGAACAGTTAACTATTCACTTGTGTTTTCACTATTTTCTACACCTTCCCAAATGATAGAGATTGTTTTCGAGAACAAAGGCGCACGTATGAAATAACCACTTTTATTCACTTGCATTTCAAATTTTACTTGACTACGTTGTTAAAAGCAATCAAAAATTTATTAAAAGTAATTTTTTCAAGCTTCTCTTCGAAAAAGTTAGAGCTATCATCACTGCTGCAAAAATATAGCGTTTGATTATTAAATTCAAGTAAGTTTATTCCTAGATTTTGAAATAAATTAAGGTTTATGTAATGTGCCGCTTCGCTCTTCGTTTTAATGCTGCAATTTATGAAGTTTTTTCATTTTGCAGCTTATCCAACGTGTGAAATAACACAACTTGCGGTTAACACATGATGCCTCACTTTTTTCTCTGGTCTTTCTCATAACTACATGGAAACTAGTGTTCAGCTTAATCAGATGCTGTTTAGTTGGCCCTAGTAGAATTTTCAACTTTGTTTTGAATCATCTTCGAATTATTTCTCATTGTCCTATGCGATATTTATAAATTTCTATGTGTTATTAGGTTACAATTTTCTTGGAAAATACCAACATTCGTTGGTTTTACGTTGTTTGTATAAATATATCACACACAATTATTGGCGATTAGTATTCAAAAATTTTGATATCTGGGAGCTGCTTTGTATGATAGCATTTGCTGAATAGATTTAATATCATGTCATCACACACTCGAGCCTACATCTTCATCTTTTTCCAATTCTAAGAAAGTGAATAAAAATGACACGCATTGAATGCAGGCGAGTTAATGAAGTGAGCAGACTGACTGGTGTTTTAGCTAGATTGACAAAAAGTATTACTCTTGTGTTTCGAAATTTTTACAGTCATGTTCTCCTGTCTCTGTTTTACCTCCTTTTTAATGTCTTAGTGATGTCGACGGTAGACGTTAGTATGTTCTTAGTACAACTTAGTTAGTAGTAACAAAGTACATTGTACTATGTTCCTAGAACGTCGTCACCTATAGCACAGTGGAGCGAAGTTTCTTCTTTGGCAGGAGCTGGTGTTGGCTGCACCATGCACACGCGTCTTAAGCTTCTCATCAACAGATCTTGTCTTCGGCGAGGGCTGCAGTTGGCTGCAAATATACACATCTGTCCATCCTCACGCCAAAAGGAGGTTCTTGAAATGCGTAGGCTGTTGTTAATGTTTAAACTTTGTTTCTTGTCTGATTGTAATTCATGAGCAATCTCGAAAATGTAGTTTCAAAAATGAATCTAATTTTGGGGCTTCTTAAATTTTCCTTTCGCCAGCCTTGCACAAAACATAGCATCAACTGGAAAGTATGACAAAATATTGCATAGTAGAGGTATAAGTCACGTGTCATAACTCTGCTTGAAAATAACATGATTTTGATGTAGCAAAACTAGCAGATGCCGATATCTGCAGTTGATAAGACGAACGTAGGGCATCGAAAGACGTTAGTGGTTCAGGGAATTGTTTTTGAACAACAGAAAACTTATTGATACCTCGGTGTTATGGTGATGTTTCAAATGTTTACGATTAGAAATGGCTTAAATTTATAATTTGTAACTCGAAATCATGGTTATTCGCAACTGAGCGAATCTCGCAAATGCAGGTAATGCAGTCCTTTTTTTTCTAAGTCTTGGACACATCCGTATATTATAGTCGGCTTTTTTCTCGCAGCGCTTAGGCTAGAATTAGTGGTCGTTCTCCGCATATTTTGTCCAGTCATTAAGGATAAATTTGTCGGACGCGGAGGCAGACTGCATTGCCTGGATGGCGACCGTGTGCGGGAGCTCTAAAACACTGAATGTTTTTGTACCATTCCTTGCAAAGGCAACTCCATTTCTCAAGGCTCATCTCATTGAATACCATCGCGTAAGCGCTACTGGATGACTTCAGGTCCATCCTATGGACATTCCCGGCGAGCTTCCCTGTGGACAGATGGAATGCCTTCCAACCGCAACCTTGCGTCTACTGACCGACTTGAACCCAAGGTCGGGCCCTGTTTCTTCCTTCATCTAACGTGCTTGATTTGATCTTGTTATATGTCATGAAACTGAAAAAATATGAATAGTATAATATTTTATATTGAAAATATTTATAATATAACATTTTTATTGAAAAAATACTTCCTGGGATTGATAGTTTGAAGTTGACAGGAATAACTATCAAAATTGAAAAACTCTGGATGGTGCTATCAAGAGGATTGTTAGGAAATGTAACTTTAAACTTCGCCCTCCACAGAAGGTTAGGCTTTTTTTCTTTCATCTAGTCCCAGTGAGTTACCAACTTGTATGCAGCTTGAGTATGTCTTTGGTTGTACACCTTGAGGAATTATGATCCTGAAGTAACCGCAGTTGTCCATAGTGAAATCAGTATCGTTCATAGTTGTAATCTGCATTTAGTTCTAGTGCTAGTAAACCCTGACAATTTCTTCGCCTCGTCTTTTTATACTCTTAATGATGTTGTCGGCTCTTGTTTGTCTGTTTTTTTTTTCGTTTTACTCCACCTTTAATCACTTCTTGACGCTGACTTTACTTAATTTACCAACTCTAGCTGAATGCGTCAACAGAGTCGCTTAGATTTTAATTCCTTGAATAAGTATCAATTTGATTTAGCTGTGAGTTTGTTCAGTCAATTTTCAGAATGTCGTACTGCAGCAAAAACCGTTGTAAGCACTTTTATCACCACAGTGTATTCTGCAAAATTTGAACGTTGTTACATCCGGCCATGAGAAATAAGGTGCATGTATTTGTTAACACCTCGCAATGATGAACTGTGAGTAATGATTTTTAGTAGAAAGATAAAAATATTCAATTTGTGATTCATATGAATGTTTTTTAGGTGATGTTGTTTAACAGAAATTTGAAAAGTAGGCATCATTAGTAATTAGATAACAAATGAAGAGTGTTAACACACAAGTACGATCTCCTTAAAAAGTAAAAAAAAGATTCACGAGTGTTACGTCTAACAAATATTTAGTTTATTGGCGTTTCGTGTTTAAATTTCTCCATCTCATATTGGTTTCACTATCTCCCATTAATCCAAATCGATGTTCTAGTGATGCTATTAAAAGTCGCTCTGGTAAATACGAGTTAAATTTTGTAGAGCTTCGTTCTGTCGTTCACTGCAAGCGTAGTTCAGGGACTTGATTTATTGTCGCGTAATTACCCTGACGCAACAAGCGCTCCTGCCAACGACGAGTGCTGCTCCAGTCGTGTCGCTCGTGTACGACAACTGCACTCCAGACACACTGCGCTTCACTTACTTTTGCGGCAACTTTAGTACTGCACGAAAATTTAACTCTCGATCTTCTTGAGAAAAATGTTCAGGTAAAGAGAACTCACAACTTATATTCAGAGTCATTCCGTTTATTGGAGAAATAAACTCATTTGGATTGTACTTGCATCTGAATTGTATTCATTTTCGTTTTGAGAATGTACCACGGATTGTACGTAAACATATATCCCGTGACGATGGTTTTTCAAACAGAAATTATGAAACTCATTATAGGTTTATTCATGATATTTAACAACGTAAATCTGAACTAACTCCTACATGTGCAATAGTTGTTCTAATTCATTAATCTTTTATGCAAACATAGCATTCATTTTTTCGTGTTCAGCATCCTATTTAAATTTGCTAGGCCAAGAGTCGATGCCATTTGAAGCTTCGCACGTTTCTATCACCGTTGCGGTACTGGCTTGAGCGTTTGCAGCGTACACGCTGTCCGAATGCGCGCCACTCGTTGGGCGGTCGCTTTGCGGTTGCCGAGTGAGCTGGAGCGTGCGCTGTACAGTTCGCTGTTCTGAAGAGTCGGGACGTTGTATGACATTCCCGACTTCTTGTGTTGGGATGCTGGCAACGAAATTGTAACTGCGCGCTTCTGGAGCAAGTATTACGTAAACACGCCCAAACGAAGGTTGTCCAACGTTACCGTGATAATATTTAGCCGCAATGTCTAGCGAGGTGTCCACAGCGGAGAGTTGTTGGAGGTACGCGAACCCAAGGATGCTCCTGCCGACCTTGGTTCCCGGTGTTGCCAGATCTAGCTGGAGGTTTTGTTTTAGGTCGGAAGACAAACAGCTCACCTTCTTATGATATGAATGTTTCAAGCTGTAGTAATTAATGTTCAAGGTTTTGCGTTAGGTTAGAGAAACTAAAACAAGGAAGATTTAGAATTTCATGTCTTTTTTCATTCCAGAGCATCTGACCATACGTGTCTCAAGAAGTTCCGTTCTGAGAATCAAAATGCTTCATAAATTAGGCTCAAAAAATGCTTCTCATATCAGCGAAGGTATTGCTTGCTAAAATTTAACTTAAAGGCTTACTCCGCCTCTTCATTTTCCTAAGTTATATTCAGAGTAGTCTTTTGAGCGAACGAAGACTGTTAATAAAAAGATGTTTTGAGAAGCCAAAATATTTTAAATTTTCAGAGAAGTTCGTTATTATTGAGATTTGGGCTATTGGTAGCGTCGTAATCATACATTCAGTCCTAGGTTTTTCTGACCCGTTTTTTAGCCGCGTTGTTGAGCCGGCGGACTAAATTGGTGGTTGTGATATCCATAGTAATGAGCTCATTCTTCCGTAACAAGTACGACTAAACCTGTTCCTAAATTAGATAACCATTGCCGATAAATTCATTTTAGTTGCATACATAAATAAATGTACGCTCTAGATCGTATCGGGTAAAGATAAGTTTATATTTCCGTCAATAAATTTTTTCCTCTGAATGTATTCAAAGGTGCAGCACAACTATAAGTAAATTCACAGTACTCTGTTATCATTGGCACAAGTAACTTCAAATTTTGTAAATTCTCCTTTGTTCTAAATTCATCATGAAGGACTGGGCATTCCAGAATTTTTCTCGTGTATAAAGCGTGAGTTGCAAGTTATGAGCTTGGAAAAATGAAGTCTTGCTTTCAAGGCCTCGCCGTGGCCTTGGAAGTCGAGTGCGTGGTTTTCCGCATCTTAGCGTCTGGTTTTAGCGCAGCTTTTTGGTGCTCACTTCATTGTTTTCTTTGCTGCGTAATTTCTTGTGTATGAGTTGTGATATCGCTTCAAAAGATGCACTTTCTAAGGTAGCTGTGGCACGTAAACTGCCTCTTCATGGTAGTCTTCCATGCCTTGTTTTGTTTAGATAGAAGTTTAAGTTTATAGGATTTCCGCTTTGTATCACGATCTTAGTCATTTATTTTCCCCATTTACTTTTCGATTGAAGTTTAATTTTGGACAGTCTCCTTGCAATGAAGATTGCCATTATAACACCGGCTGTAAAATCCATGAAGCAGTGCTGATTTTGAGCAATTTTGGAACTTCGTGGGTGAAGCTTATGGGATCGAATTTCAAATCTCGAGGCTGAAAATGCTGACGTTTACGCATAATTGCCCATGTTATCTGTAAAATATGATTGCAGGGTCGTAACGTGAGAGTTGTGAGCTTTTTCCAAGCAAATTTTCTTGGCTGGCAACTTTTAATCTCACTGACAAAATCATATTATCTTAGTCCAATTTTGTGGATTGTAAGGTTCACTTCTTAACGGGTTGCAGCTATCAAAACAAATAATTTTCGTTTTAAAGTCACAAGCCATTCAAATTTCTTCACTAAATCCCGTCATCTGATTTTTGTTCAAAAGGAGCATTTTTGCTTTCCATTTTGTGTCTGGTATGAGCGCTGTGACTCGCTTCAGCCTCGAGGGGCTCGCACACGGCGGCTCGGTCCAGAGCCACAATTTAAGAAACTGGAGATTTACAACATTCCTGGCGTACATAAGCCAGCGTCGGGATGGCACCTCAGGCTTCAATACTTCAGCCACAGGCCACTCCTTTGTGGGGCTCGCTGCTCTGTCGTGGTGTTGCTCTACACCTCGATTTGCCTGTCCTGCACCAGACCTGAATCTGCGCCAGACATGTCCCAGACCTAATTCTAACCTAGGTCTATACTAGACCTAATTCTGATCTTGACCTGTACTACACCTAATTCAACATGTCTTAGACATTTAGACCTAATTCTGCCCTCGACCTAATTCTGCCCTAGACCTAATTTAGCCCAGACTTAATTCTGCTCTAGACCTATTTCTGTCCAAAACCTAATTCTACCCCTAGACCTGCCCTAGGCCAATGCATGTCCTAGACTTGCTCTAGATTTTGATATACTCTTGATTTCAAGATTTATTTCCTCCATATATATATTTCTGCTCTAAACATTGACAAATTCGATTTATATAGTTCTAAATTTAGGCCTGAATTCTCGAATTTTCATTGTTCTTCAATTTTCTGGAAAGTCTTCATGAAATAGATTTTCTACGCATTTTCTAGAATACGACCTCGACGTAAATGATAAATTTCTCCGTTGAAGTTGTCAAATTAGAAAATTAAGAATAATTCAGGAGGTGTTGCATTGTTCGATTTAAAATTCAGTAGGTTTTATGTTATACGTTAAATGGATAAAATTTAGTGATGATCAAGGAATGCCTCAATAAGGAATTGGAATGTCTAAATACGACTGAAGTTCCTCAGTACGATCTCAATTTCGATCAAATCAGCACAATATAGATCAATCTATGTGTTTCTTCGTGGCTGTCGAAACAGAATTATGAGTTGCTAAAATTTTCGCTACTTTAAAGGGAGAATGAAAAACCTAGAAACAAGCAAAGTCAAATAGTGTCTATGAGTGCGTACGTAAGTTATTTTTGTCTCTTGTGAGTTTTGATTTCGTCATCTATAAGATTGAAGATCCTGTTTTCACTTAAACATATATAAAGGATACCGAAGATGCACTCGCTGGAGATTTGGAATCCTGCACGAATATTTTGTGGTTCTCTTTGATCGCTTGGATGAAAATTGAGGCCTTTGAATTTGTGGGAAAAATTTTCCATATCCATCAATAATATTATCATTTTTGATGCCACAGTTGGCCTCGCTCCTTCTGCAGCCGATGTGTTTATGTAATATATGCAGCACACTTATCAACTCAAATTTATATTTTTCGTCATCGTCAGCTCGGACTGTTACTTAACGGTGAATTATACGCTGTACGCAATGAGGAATGGCGCCCTCTGGAGAATACTGTTAAGTTATCTTAGCTATAGATAGACCTTTGGGCTCCTCTCTTTCGCACTCACTTTGCTTCTGTTTCTTTCAGCACTCACACTTTCTTTGCTATCTCGTCTGTGTTTTTTCTTCTTCTTCATTTCCAATTAGCAGTTTCAAAACAAAGGGTTTCCATTTTGTACACTGATTCCTCGTTTACTACAGTCCATACCAGATGATGCCTTCTTCATGCTCTTTTGATATCGCATTTTATGTGAACTGACTCCTATTAAAGTCTTGAACTGACTTGGAGTCTTGAACTGACTACTATTAAATGATAATAAATTAGTCTTGCTGCCCAACAAAATTTATGATTGAAACCCATAATTTACGAATAGAATTTTCTTGCCAACGAGCGGGAGACTGCGAGCTTGGATCACTGCTGACCCTGACTCAATAACGACCGGATTTTCTGTCCTAATTTGCACTGAGCTGCGGCTCTCTTGATGCCCGGCGGTCATCCTCGCTCCTCACTTAGCGATTTGTTGCGACGCCTTCTCCGCTGGCCGTGTAACCGCAAGACCATTGTACTTCACCCCGGCAATACAGCGTGTCAGCCTTGCACAGGGAAAAGTATACCTCACTAGACGCGAACTAACAAGCAGTGTTGTCCATCAGGTGCGAAAGAACTTCAATTGAAATTGTAATTCGTTTCGTGGAGTTTTCATATATTAAGGGATTTTACATTTTTGTGCGACATGATTGACTGGCAAGTAATTTTAGTGTGCTC
The DNA here is from genome assembly GCA_014220935.1 of Platorchestia sp. MABIK. Classification (NCBI taxonomy): domain Eukaryota; kingdom Metazoa; phylum Arthropoda; class Malacostraca; order Amphipoda; family Talitridae; genus Platorchestia; species Platorchestia sp. MABIK. Next base: position 51,212 of record JACJUY010000519.1, on the reverse strand, counting down.
TTTAAAAAATGACGCGTACTTGTTTCAGCGCGACACGCAAAAAATAAGCGAATAACAAGATTCCGTTTCATTTATTCGTATCATTTATTGCTCTTTCAATTGAATCTCACACTCTGTGCTGCAGTTCTTTCTCAGTTGTAACTTTACAGAGTGATAAACATTTTGTTACGTTAATATGATGCGTTCATCATTTTATTCATTCCGACAGCTCTACAGACTTGTGTACGAATATTTTTCCCCACGCTAAATGGCTTTGATGAGCAAGCAGAAATGTCTTCACTGAGACGTTATCACAGCGCGATGTGTCGCTCGTGTGTTGTCAGCTATTCTGCTAATTGTTTATTTTATTTGAAAACTCAATTTTAATTGTCGATACTTCGTGTACTAGCCGGGTAAGTCCTACTTTTGATTAGCATAAGAATGTCTTGATCCAGCGAGCCAAGAAGGCTGCATGCTCTTGTGACTGAATTTTCAAAAAGTTTGAAATATTAAGCAAGTAGCGTAACCGAGTCCGCTTGGAAAAGTTTCAGATGTTAGTTGTACCGCAACGATGGCATGAATTTTCCCAAGGTCAGCTTTCAACGCTTCGAAGGCATGCTTGACACGCAGCTGGAACGCCTGCAGCCCCGCTCTTGTTTTAACGTTAAAGATATGAGCTTCGCCTGCAGACTTGATTGTGAATGCGGAATTGTTTTGGCCGACCCATGCGTCCTATTCAGTCGATATACTAGCACCCAGTCCTTAGGATCCGTTATTTTACCAGTCCTGTTTTTCGCGTGTTGCGGAGATAGTCTTATCTGAAGCATGTTCATTTTTTGATGAATTATAGAAAGCACCTAAAAATAATTGCCTCGATAGGATTTTCGACTGTACCATTATTTCATGTTCAGTATTTATCATGCAATGCATTATAATACCTGAGTATTGGTAAAGCTTTAAATATGAGGGAGACCTCGAGTTACTACTCCAGTCAAAATATTAGTTCGATAAAAAATGAATGGCCTGAAGAATGACTTACAGTAGTTATGTTGTTTTGAATCATCAATATATAAATAAATATATAAATATATATATGTATATAAATACATGTGTATATTAACCCTCAAAAATAATGAATATCTGTACCAATTTAAATATTCCACTACTGAAAAATTATGAACATCATATCTACTAGACATCATAACTCAGAAAATATATCGTTAGTGTCAGTCATGATATTTGCAAAATCGCCTTTTTTCTTACCGCTGTAACTTCATGCTTACGATCGATGTCAAAGTATAGTTCGGTGATGCATGTTGCGTCTTCAATAGATAACGCAAATGCGGTAAATATACGCGTTTCATGATATTTCTTCATGTTACATGACACTCTTTGTACATACATTCTGCTAAATAAGCATGCAACTAAAGCTGATCTCGAGGAATTACATTTTGGCAAAATTCATATGCATTTTCCAATTCCACTTAACCTTTCGACCCCTGTACTCCACCGGAGAATATAGCGCGGCGGGTTGCCCACAGTTGTACTTGTCTCGCTCGCGTTGCGCGGCCGTCATGCACAAGGCCCGCCGTGAGACGCCGCGAGCCTCGAGTGCTGAGCAGCCCTTACTCAACACGCGTGCAGCAATAAAGCCGCGTCTGTGCCCTCTGATTGTCTTATCTCGCTGCGTCTGCCCGTCTCATAAGCGGCGGGCGATGCTGCTCCCTTGCTCTGCCCGTCTCATAAGCGGCGGGCGATGCTGCTCCCTTGCTCTGCTTATGACCACGCTCATTTCTCTCGATGCCTCCTCTTTATAAACCAGTTAAATTCTCATAAACTAGCATTGGATGTTGCCTTGTACTTCGGCTACTTCGACGCGCAGGTATTAAAAATTGGCACTTTGGTCTACCATGAGAGATGAAACACAGCATTGCCTCAAACGCGTGCTTCACGTTTTCGTTTCACTCTATTATACGTCATTTTGGAAGGTAATAAATTAGTGGAAATATTTCAAAATTCAATTTAAAAACTGTAAAAGTCAATTAATACCTTATTTCTTCGATTAATTGAAATTCCGTATTGAAATACCGAATTGAAATGCCTTGTATCTCATTAATTAAGTATTGAGGGCTCACTGACGAAAACTTCATTCAGATTATTTCTAAAAAATTGAAACAATAAGCGATGAACTACAAACAAATATGCGTAATTTAAAACGTGTTTCAGTTACTAACAACACACTTGCTATTTTGGAGAGAATGTCCTGTTCTATTTCTCTCTTTTATTCAATCCACTTTTTAATCTCTCTCTAGAACTTTTATTGGTCTACCATTTTTCGTTGATAATTTATTACACATCGTTTACACACATGTCTGGTTAGGTCGAGGCGCTCATGTCATGCACAGCATTCTAATATCTTTGAGGCGAGATTTTTCTCATTGAATGTTGATGCCGAAAGTAATGATTTAACAAAGCCTTTAATGTAGAGTGGAGGTTTTTTACTTTTTGTTTACTTAAAACTTGTTTCTTAAGTTTGTAACGAATTAGAAACATGTTTTTATTTGCGTTTCATACTGTATTAAGAAACGAAACCAAGCTTCTGGTGACATCCGATAGAGACTGAGGCAATTACTTTCCTTTCTTTTCGATGTCATGTGTTTTGGGAAGGTCATCGCATGGTTGGCGCACAGAAGCCTTTATTAAAAGGAGAAGATCTGTAGCGGAAACAAGTGTAGCAATTAAAAGAGAGGCGGCGACGCTGGGTCTGCCGGGATGGTTCGATGCCTCGTGGCCCAATATGGGCAGGCTTGCCATGCCCACCCGAGCTTGCTGCCTCTCTGTGAATGCTGACGGGTGCTTCTTCTTTTGCCTGTCCTAGCCCCGCACCATGTTAGCTCGTTCACAAGGGAGCAGTAGGAACAGAAAAAGAAAGAATCCTTTTTTATAATAATTCACAATGGTGCTTTCTTGGTTGGTCTGTCTATGTGTATTACCAACTTTGTAAACTGGACACATGATCACTTCATAGGGTTTCACATTTTTATTCTTTGAATTGCAATTTATTTACACCGGTAGCTATTCATTTTTATATATAAGCAAAAGGAAGAATTGTAAGAATAAATTATTCATCTTCAAAGCGTTCTTATGAAAAAAAATTTTCGAATAAATTATCACTCTAACTTGAACAAAAACGCCAGTGTACACTAATGTTCTAGTTGTGACCGCGAAGTACACAAGTAAATTATGAAAATGAGGACGAAATTTACCATTATTTAACAAATCTCATTGGACATCTGCGATATGTATCAACAAACATTCAAGAATTATTTTAAAATGAGTAGACTCCCATAAAGTATAAGAAAATAACGTTAGTAATCACATGACTTGCGATCAGTGCTGGGAATCACTTCGTCAGTCAAGGTTGAGCTTTATGTTATAAGGGAGAATTATGAGAATGAAGTGAGAAATATTCCCGCAACAAATCTTAGTGTTAAAAATTTACAGGGAGGTCCAGAGAAATGTTGTATTATTTTATCACATTTTTTACTCAATAGCCGTCAATCGCAGGGAGATAAACTAAATCTCATTTCAGTGTGAAATTTTATTTTTTGACCAGGTCCAAGCTTTTTATTGTTGATTGTTAAATTCAGGCACAATGGTGTTCAGAGTGAGCGCTATTTCTTTTTGACAGGCGCGAGATAAATATTTTAAAAATTTATTCCCATATTACACTTACGGCTATGAAAAGATAAACATATGTCGATCATTTACAAAAACAATTTGTTAAAATATTGCATATTTCCAAAACCAATTTAATTATGGAATTTCCGACGAAGCCCTTTTTTAATAATTTAATCATGCACTATGTCTGCCATTGTTCTTGAGCCATTATGGCCTCTTTGTCTCATTACTTTCCTCACAACCTTTCTATTTAGCTCAAGATTGTCTTTAGGAATGTTGGCATTTATTGTGATCAGGTCACGGATATTTAATAAGTTCAGTAGAGGCGTCTTGAATATGTATACGGTCTTCCAAAGAAACCCAAAGCAAGAAATCACACGGGCGTGAGGTTGGG
>JACJUY010000519.1:0-46255 GCA_014220935.1 Platorchestia sp. MABIK | reverse complement strand
ATAGCATTGATCATTTTGTTCCGCCCTGTATAGCATTGATCATTTTGTTCCGCCCTGTATAGCATTGATCATTTTGTTCCACCCTGTATACCATTGATCATTTTGTTCCGCACTGTATAGCATTGATCATTTTGTTCCGCCCTGTATAGCATTGATCATTTTGTTCCGCCCTGTATAGCACTGATCATTTTGTTCCACCCTGTATACCATTGATCATTTTGTTCCGCCCTGTATACCATTGATCATTTTGTTCCACCCTGTACATCATTCATCATTACAGAAACTGGAAACGAGATATCTTTCTGTTAACATGTATTTTCGTTTTTAATTGAACGAAATGTAAAATAAACTATTTAGTCTAGCAATTTTTTTCCTGTTTTAAAATTCTTTTTTGATCTTGTATTGTTCCACAATCATATCTTTGACTTCGTTATTTTCTCTGTTTCAGGTGAGTACACGCGGTGACGAGAGGATCAAGGATTTCAGAGAGTTGTTCGTGTTCTTTAATAAATTATGCCTTTCCACAATAATATTCTGATTGCTTGGAAACTGAATGAACCTCCTCATATTTATCGCGCTATGTCTTAAAAAAGATTATATCCCCGAGTAACAAGCCTTATTCTCTCATTTTTTTCATCGAGTTTTGGCTCATTAATTGTATACTTTATCATTGTTCGTCCGATTTTTTTTTGCGACGTGGCGAATAAAGCGTCCATACTCTGGATGTTACATTCTTTGATCGGATTTCCCTTCACCTCGGACATGCGGTTGAGCGCCTAGAGCTTTCGTTTGGCCTGCAGGCGGTCGCTTCTTCTCACTCCGTCGCTAATTTTCATGGCGTGTCGACATGATCCGGTGATTCATTACAGATCTCCCTTGTAAAATCCTTCATTTGGATCGTGCAGAATAGCTTCAGTCTTGAAGGTTGGGCGCGCGATTTGTTGCAGCAGACGATGCTCACATATTATTGAGCCTTGTTGGACGTGAAGGTGTGGCTTGGCAATGTTCCAGGTTGAGATATGGCATAGTAATGCTAGCGTTCGAGCACTAATTTGGGAGCTTCGTCTTCGATGAACTGCGTATGAAAATGCCCATCATTTGAATTAAAATTCAATATTTTTTTGGCTTGATATGAAGCATCATTAAGTGTGGTTGAAAGGTGTTGAACACGAACAACCTTTTATGTGTTAATAGTTAACACACTTTAAACTTCAGAATTATTTTAACAGTATGTGAAACAAAAGCGCATTTTCTAGTACTATATTGCATGCATTTTTATCTCTCGTCACTTTTAAATATAGCATGTGAGGTCATATTTTGCGATTACACTAATTTTCTATATTTTTTCTATTCATTTCACATTCTGAACTTCGATTATCGTACTATTTCCTTTCTATTCAAAATCGATACTGCGTACTCACAGAATCACTCATTTAAGAGCACAAGTTTTTGAGTTTTTTGTTGATATGAGGCCATTTTGGGAACATGTGCCATCAATATTAATGATGGTCCAAACATCTTTCGCCTAACTCGTCTGCCCGCAAAAAATGCTTCGAACCCACACTGATACGCGATGCATAAATTACAACGCCTTTCATCACTTTTAATAGGCTGCTCGTGGCCTCAGGCCACCACGGCAAGATCTTGCAAGAATTTTTCACAGCGTCAGATGATGCTGTCAGACTTGTCACTCCAGCAAGACCGGGGAGACGCGTTATGTGTACTCGCGCCGTCACAAGTGAAGAATAGTCTAGCTAGCCTAAATTAAAGTTTGTGATTCCGTACGCGCGTCTTATACCTCTGTTTCTAATAAATTCGTTAGCAACTTGGCTTATCAAAACTGTCGTTCCTGAGGCCTGAGTATCATGATAGATTAATCACGATGACTCATACATGGTAACTAAGTTTACGAGGAATTCAAACACAATCATACATCAAGTGTTCATACGTTACAAACGAATGTGTCCTTCACTTTGTTTGTGTTACCCTCTTAGTTTCACTGTTTAGTACTTTTCCGATCTACCAAATATTTTGCAAAATATTCATGGATTGTCAGATATAGACGGAAATATACGCTCATTCGTAGCGACATGATTCACCTGCATATGGTGCTCACACTCCTCAAGCTTTGGTACAGTCATTGGTCATACCAGGCTTGTCTGGTCCAATTGGGGCAATTTTGGTCCCTGTCAACTTTTACTTACTCTGTGTAGTTAGAATATAGAAAAAAGCTCTGTTTTTGTTACTGATTGCTCAAAATGTAATTTTTTTTCAATTAATGCGTTATGGTAAATCCCGGATTCGGTCACTTCAGTGAAACAGCCACGAAATGCAATGCTGCCCAATTTGTCAACTTAACTAATGTTTCGCGAAATTTCGTGCCATTCACCGAGTACTTTGACATTGTTTTTAAACTGTCTAAAAAAGTTCCTGTAATACATAAAAAAAAATCCTCTCATTGTTCGCAAACACTTAATTTGTAAAACTCGTACTTGTCAGCAAAGGCTAACAGTTAGCAAACGACGTTTCACTGAATGGCATTGCATAACTCGTACTTGGAATGCAGCCCCTGAAAGCCGTAGTGGCGAAAGGAATACAAATGTTTTCAGTCATTGGTGAGTTTCGCCAACCTCTTCCCTAACTTGGATGAAAAAATTTCTGCCCATACGACTGCGAATCTACCTACTAAATGTCGTAGTTATGTTCATTGTGCTTAGATGATACCCCTTATTGGGTATTTTAAACTTTCGATTTCAAACTTGATTAAATTTGAGTTTAATAAAACACTAGCCCCATCAAAGCATTCGATCACGCAGAGGAAAATTAGCGTATGTCTTCCCGTTGCGTTACACTTAATTTTATTGGTGAGACTATGGTTTGAAGCAAATTGTGTGTTTTTCTGGGTATTGTAGAGAATGGCATACAACAATTTATATCAGATGAGTAGTCAAATACGAGAGGGCTCAAGGTAGTCGTATTTGACTGAACCTTATGGAAAAGAATGTGCTCAGTTTTCCAGTTTCATATATTTTTATCGTGACGATAAAGGCATAAACGGTACTCGCTTCAATGTTCAAACCAGGTATTCACGTGGACGATAATCAGCTGAAAAGATCGAGCTCTCTTTCGTTTCAGCCAAAATGAAAATTGACTTCAGTAGTCATATCGTAAACGACAAATTTTTTGTACTGTCACTCTAGTGTAGAACTCCATGAAGTTCACGCGGTCGAATGATCAATTTTTCGGAATTGTGAAGCCTCAGTTAGTGCCTCAACATATTCAATTGAGAAACAGTCATCATTAAAAACACACCGCACAAAATAGTCTGAGGATCATCCATCGCATCTTACCCCAAATTTTATTCCTACCAGAAGATTGTCTCACTTGTTTTCCGCACCGAAACTCGTGTGTGTAGCCGTGAATGTTTTGCTGATAAATCTCTGCCACGCGGCAAATGTCTCACTCATCCCTAACTAGCGACTCTGCCTGTCACGGACTCCCTCTTCCAAGTGCCGTGCGGTATGCCTCTAAGAGACAATTAAGGCGCTGTTTAGTAACGTCCACCGGCAGTGAGACCCTGCAGTCCCCCTCACATGCCGAGTTCACGTGAGAATTCCAAATGACAGCAGTAACCCGCCCACGCGACATGCCGTCTTGCTTTGTTAGCACTCTTACCTGGTTCTTCTAATAGGGCTCTATGCGTTTCCTTCTTCCAGACTTGGGAAAAAGTGTAAATGAAATTTTAATTGTGGGTAACTTGTTTTGTTGCTTATTTCCGAAGCCAAGGTCATTGAAGTCAACGTTTGAGTCATACTTAGGGGCGTATCCCGAAAACATGTAAACATGTTCAATATTTTTTCGCGTGTGCTATGTTTTGATTTTTCTCACAATGTTTGTTAGGTCCATTTGAGGCGTCTGTAATCTAAGACTCCTCATCTTTTCAACTGGGATGGTGTAGGATCAGTTTACATTGATTCGTTCGCTCCAAGCTGGGTGATCTCCAGAGGGTAGTCTCACCTCCGACTTAACCGAGGTTTGCTCTTGAACTTTGCCACTTGGTGTTGTGTTGGTCAGATCACCGTGCAACTTTTTGGCCGGAGCTCCACGTTGGTCTTGCCTATCACTCGCCAAATCTACAGACCATTTATGTCTTAGTGGCTCCGCCTCTCGTTACTGAGTCTTTTTATGGAAGGCTGGCGTCTTCTTGTAAATAGGTTCCTCGTTCAGCCCTCTTGGCGTATTTGCCTGTCCGTGGTCTCTGTTTGGACAGTTCCTGAGGTTCCCACTCTTCCAACTGCCCCCGAATGAGTGCGTGATCGATGGACCGTGTGCGACATTCGATCACAATCACCTTTTAAAGATTTCTCTGGTAGTATTACAGCTGCTAACCAATTTGCTTTTTTGTGCCGCAGTTACATTGTTATACTGTTGGTAACTTTTGAAATTAAACAAAATTGTTTTCGGTGCAGTAATGATCAGAAGGTGGCATCTTGAAGTCGCTCTATTCTAGTGCATACGTCGTCTAAAATTAACTGATGCCCTAACGGAAGCAGTGAGTGTATTTTTAGAATGAAAAACTTCACTAGGTAATCCCTGCACAAACGTTGATGGTAGTTTTTACTTTCTTCTTTTGGAACTCATGTCGATACAAAATTTATTTCTCATGGGCACTGCTCATGTGCTTACCTAAATCAACAAAGTTCATTACAGGATGATGTGACCGTCTCCGGGACGCTGTAAGTAGCTTATGTATTCACCGCTCAGGAGCCTCACCTGTAGGAACCTAGCACGGCACTCCTATAACAATGATGTAATACATGCCAGTCCGTGCACCCGTCTCTGGCATGGGTGTAGCGATTAAGTGGGTGTAGCGATGTCATGACGGTGCGCGTAATCCGAGCTCATCGCCATGTCCGTCACCGTAAAAACGTGACCTCGACAATGTCATGGTCAGTCTTGCGCTTCAATTTTAGCGTGGCAGAGCGAGAGACGAAGCAGCCTGCACTGCCCGCTCTTGCCTTAAAAGGCTACTCTTAAGTAACGCCAAAGGCAGGTATACATCCACGGACTGACCGCCCAGTCTCTGTCTTTGTCAGTTACAGCACCTGACGACTTTATCTTATGGTCATTCCCTCTTGTGGCTGCGATCTCGACCATCTTCCCTCACTGTTTTGGAAGAGATGTGTGTTCTTGCTCTTCAAGTAATATTCATCTTCTATTGAAGATCCTTCTTGTATTCATAACCGCTACTCTCAGATATACGAGTAGAATTTGTTTGTCATGACCGGCTTCCATGAGACTGTTGTATTCAATAGTATTGTACAGAAGGTGAAGTTAGGTAAATTTGATAAAATTCCTAACGCTTTAATTGAGTTCCTACGAGTGAGAAACGCAATCAAAATATAAGTAAACACATATTATGCCGCTTCACTCAATGAGGGCTTGTGTACACCGACTCATGTGTTAAAAAAGAAACTCGCTTGAACTGATTTGCATTTAGATCACTCAAAGGAAGATGGACATGAAACTGGTAGCTCATAAAAGCATTAACTTGTAAAAAGTCTTACAATGAAATATAGTTTATAACAAGTATCACATAACGCCAAGAACATGACAGATTAGTTCTTCCTGCAAGTGCCGAAGCATTAAAAAAAATTGTTCTAAGCTCAATTTCATACTAAGTTGGTCGCCTTCTCTCATTCACGAGTCTCCTAAGGGCCTTTTGGAATATTTGCTTTCAACGTTTCTGAACAATAGAAAATCCAGTTATTTACCAATTAGTTTCCAAAAATTCTCTGCACATTTTAAAGTCATTTCACGTGACTCATATCGCTGACTGAACTTGGTCAATTGATTCATGAATAAGAAGAATACATTAAATAATTTTCGAATAAATCGAAGAGCTTTGTCGCTAAACATTTTACATGCATGCGACGGATCTATGATTTTACTCTGAAACCCTTGAATCTCTTAATATCTTACCACTCAGTTTGAAAAAGGGGTTGAACCACGTTTTGGCTTTCAAATTTCAATAAGTTCATTCCGACTGTGCATTTACGATTAATTCTTGTTGCCTTACTCTCACATATATACTCTTCACAAAGGACGGTAACCCAAACATTTCGACCGAAATATTAAAGGGCTCAAAATTTTATCGTAGGGTAAAATTACTCTATTGCATGATAGCTCAGGGACAACTAACTAATAGAAGAATTAATTGAAAAATTAACTGAATTCAGCCGTTTATCAAGGGAAGTTATGCTCTGCCTTTTTTTAATCTGAGTACATTTTTCGACGTGAGCAAGTGTGGTCCAGGTGGTGGCTCTGAGTTAAGGAATTCGGTAACCAGCAACCGCTAGCTCTATCGCTAGTACAGATGCGTCCTAATGTTTTGTGTCTATAATGAGCACAGACTGACCGGTTCTTGCAGTCTCTGCTATTATCATAATGAACCCTTGTGCTGCATATCATTATCCCTAGTTCTTTTTCTTGGAAGCACCCAATGAACAATTTGGATTTGTGTTGCTTTTCTGTTTTTTTTCTGCTTGGGAGACGTGGTGCGCATGCTTGAATGAATGACGTTAAGTACTTCCTCGAAATTGTGATCGTGAGATGTTAGCATTCGTTACAAATGATTCTTGAGATGATGGTTACCTCTTGCAGGCAATGTTAGGGAGATTTGTTTCGTGCCGTTATTTCTCATTCTAATTGCCCTCTCAACATGAACTTCTGTTTTTTGTTTGTATTTGCATCATGTTTCATGACGTTATACGAGCCTTTACGAGCAGCTTTGGTTGCTCCGGAGATATTAAAATAACTTTTACATCACAGCATTTGTTTCATTTTTATTTTACGGGGTCATTGAAAAACATTTTTGATGGAGATCCATGATGGAACTTTTCTTTTGATTATCAAGTATACACAACATTTATTAGAACTTGTTTTTAAGCAATCAGCAGGTAGCGTTTTCTGTTCTGTATTGGATCTTTTAATGCATTATATTGTGAGCTAGATATGCCCACATGTCTAATTCTCGCTACCATTGACCAGTTGTCCTTCTTACAGCTGCTCTAATGCACTTATTCCTCACTTTTTTCTACGCCTTTTATGGCTAATATCTAGATCTTTGCACTTATCGGTTACGAGCGGGTTTATTCTTGCTTTATATGTATGAACACTCTAGCGAACTGTCAGACCTGAAGCCAGCCTTACATTTCACCGGGTGAGGTTTAATCGTTAACCGATCCATACCTGGAGTTCATATCATACATAAGCATTAAAGCAAAACACAAAACTAGCATTTAATTTTATCAGGCTACACTTTGAGCTGTGGTATCCTCTTCATTTTGTCTATCAATTAAGGTTTTGAGACGCCGGACCAGGTGCCCGCACCTATACTTCACCTGCCATGCCTCCCGCCTACCACCTGCCGCGCTGGCGGCCCCGCATTCTCCTGCGTTGGGGCTGCAAGTGCTGCGCCCCCGGCCATCTTTATCATCTAATTGTCAGCCACTAGTCTCGAGTCGATAAGTTCCGACCGGAGCGCATGTGATCGGCTCGTCGGTGTTCGTTTTGGCCTCTTCAGGTGTAGGTAATTTCTCGTAATCCAATTGCGGGCGTACTCAATATATTGCGAGACTTGTTGGCACTTGAATCTTCTCCACCCCTACCTTTTCATCTTAAAGTCGAGAAGAATGGGTTCAGGCTGATGCTTATATGTGTGTTGTATACGTTGGGATTATTTATTGTATTTTTCCTTTAAGTATTTTCCTCGCTGGTTTGAGCTTATGCGCGCAAAAAAGTTGACAGCAATTCTAATGTGAGGTTGGCCAGAATTGTGCTCGTGCTCGATTGTAAATTGTTAGAAAAAATTTCATTTTACCATAATCAGTTGGGCCTTAACTGCCATTACTTGGAAACATCCTGTAAAACTATGCCGAGCTAAATTTACGTTCTTTGTGTAAATTTGATTTAATGAAAGGGTGTCAGCAGCATAAAGTTTTTCAATTTTGAAGGACTGCACCGATATTTCGAGTCACCAATCATGTTGATATCTGTTTGAGGTTCATATCTTCGAATGCCTCACGAGAACGTCGTTGGCACGATCTCGAAGTATACTAAAAACAATCGGAGAAATTAGTGCAATGCTTTGTTGGCACCCATTCAAAACACCCATTTATTTTTTAAAACACACCCATTCACTTGATAAAAATTTACAAAATGCTTATCGATATTATTCTATTCATCTTCTTAGCATGAGAAGCATTTACATTTCTTCGTCAGCTAGAAAACCCATGGCTGCGATGACATCCTTGTTTAGCGTGGTGTTGCTGTAGGCCTCAAACAGAATGCATAATTTAATTTTATACGACTCTTGCCGATCACAGACATGCGCGAGTGTGTCGTATTGTACTCCCACAGAGCAGGTTTTTTTAAGCCTAATTTGCCTGGAAATTGTCCCGAAGGCTTGCTTTGGAGTTTTCATGTACCTGGTACACCGCAGAGCACAATAACGCCAGGACACAAGGTCTCGCTGAAAGCTCGCCACTTTTGAGAACTGCCAAGTGTTTAGTTTTTCATTTCTGCTGCAGAATATTCGGACGCGATGACTTCTTTCTGAGAAGTTGCAGAAGAGAAGATAGGGTTGAAACTTATACCTCAATCGAGGTTGGTAAATATTACAACTATTGCCGTGGGCAATACACTGGAAGTATAGTCTTTTTTAAATTTTTGTTCCTGTTCATTCATCACGTATCACGTAAAAAGTATTGCACTATTCTTCAACGATGTGTGCCAAATCAATCATGACTTCCTTCAAAAATACTGTAAACATTTCTTGGTTTATCACAGCAAATATTGTTCAAAGTTGAAACATTTTGTTTACTTCTCTAATGTCATATTTTGTTCTCATAGCTGAAAGAAATTTGATTTGTTTAGATGGGAACATGATTTTTCTTTCCTACCTTGCAAAATGTCCAGCTACTCAGTTTTGGATCATGCTTTTCTCCCAATGTAAACACCCATGGAAAATGTATCTTTCGCAGATACATGTTCTGAATTTTAAAACTTGGGTAATTTTTGTGTCTCGCGCTCTTACAGGCTCCTGAACAGAAAGAAGAATCTGTCCCTAGGCCCATGTCCCATGTGTAAAAATAATTCGGGTAAAAAAGCTCTCTAATTTATCTTTCGTTTCTTCGTTGAAAATTCACTCTACCGTGTGAAAGCAGGACGTGCTCATTCCGCGGCCACAGGAAAACCCTTTCAAGATTCATAGCCGTAAAACTCGGTCTGCTAGAAGGCACAAGTGTCTGGAAGAACGGTGTGAAACTGGTATGTAGCAGGATTTGTGACGTGTCTGAGCAGTGAATTGAAAAATCAAATTAGACAGGGTGGCTGCTAAAAATCTATAACTTTTAAAATTCCAATAGCTTTTTAAATAAATGAAACAGGAGACTATAACATGGAACATCCGAAAAGACAGAATTCAATGTTTTCTTACGCATCTGGTATACCCTAATAAGCAAAAACATCAAGGGTGCAGGAGAGAAGATTATTGTAATCAGCAAACATGGCACAACTGACTGTTCAACGCAAGTTCATCATCAAAGAAATAACGAAGATCGGGTCCATCGTCGGAACTCAGAGGAAATTCTTCTTGGAATTCCGATTCAAACCTAACAAAAGAACATTTCAGAGGAACTTCCAAAAGTGGCAATCCCAGGTTATTGTGATAAATATGAATAAAGGAATATCTGAAAGAAAAGTTTCTGAACGCATAGCAGAAAATGTTGAAAGACTCAGAACAAGATGAAGACAAGAATTCGACTCGGAAATTAAAAATAAGATAGAGAATGAAAATTTAATTCTTTTTTTCCAATAACACCAGTTTTATTTCCTTATCCTGTCTGAGAAAAAGGTTATAGCAATTTTCAAAGGTATACTTTTTAGCAACCACCCTGTACATAGTAGCAGTCCTGGATCACGCTTGCGCAGATTGTGCTCCTTGACTCGGAATTTCGCCACGCGTGATGAAAACTCTTTTGAATTTTTGGTCTATTAACTTTATTGCTTCATATAAAGCCATAAGACGTAAGCGACTGCAGTTTTTCACACATCGTTTATACCTAAAGAAATTTAGCCTGCTCGTAATATTAAGCTGTGTTATTTGGATGTGCTTCATGTGACATGCAACTGCTGCTCCGGTACCGGAATTGGGCTCTGCTGTTAACTGTGCTTTTTTGAGCTCGATATCTCTCCTACCTCATTTCTAAAAGAAGATACATGTACACGGTGAAAATAGTAACAAGATTTAGGAGAATACTACACCATAATTATTGTAAGTATAAATCATACAGACCTCATTTTAATTTTGTTTTTACCATTTAAATATCTTTGCTTAATTTTTTCAGTTAAAAAGCGTTTGTATCGACGCCAACGGTTTTGGAAGGCTTACGCATTGAGCACGTAAGACTCTTTTTTGTTTTGTTCATTGTTTGAATAGGTTGAACGGCTCTGACATTTTTTTAATTTTTCTAAAACTTCTTTTAATGCTCTCAGTCTTGCAGTTTTTGCAATGAATTCTAAAAATCATGACCTCCAATGCAAATAGAAACGTTACAGAAGCTATTCCAAGATTTCAGAACTATTGGACCTAATCGTAGAATAAACAAAAACCTCCTACAATGAATGAAATCAAAATGCTTGACTGTACGAGACCTATATTGGTGTAAACAAGGAGCACTTTGATGTGAATGTATTTCATTTTATAATGAAAACGTTTAGTGCACAAAATGAAACTAAAATACAGTCACTATGATGCACATTCATTGAGTAATATTTATTTTAAAATTGTGACGCTCTTTTGCCGCCCAACTCGCAGTATACTATACAGAAGGTTCTAATAAGCAGACTTGCAACGTGAAGCCAAGTTCAGGGATCGGACTGATGGTACACGAAATCGCTATTATCGGCAAGAAATTCTTAAGACAGATGAAATTTTTGTGTGAAATGCCAGTTACGTTCTTTGTAACTCAGGTGCGAATAGAAACAGAATGAAATGGAATGTCGGTAGACCTTACATACCACTCCTACAAAAGTGCTAGAGATTGTCGATAAAACTACTCAATATGTCTGAAATTTATTCGTGTTCAAAAAGCATTTTGTGAATTAGTCATGAATACTACATAGAAACATGCATTGTCCATTCTTCCCTAACTTTCATCTGTTGGAAGATGCTCAACGTAAATCTAGTTTTCGAATGTCTGTAACCTTCAAAGTTATTTGTGGAAGATGAGGTCTCCGGGATATTTTTACGTACTTCCTTCGGAGCTTAGAGACAAATTTCTCTCACTGATCGAGTTGCTTGAAGTCGTTGAGCCACGCAAAAGTTTAGCCATGCTGTTATTTATCTCCTCCGCTGTCAGCAGTGCTTCCAATCATCGCCGTGATTTTGTTAACTGGTGTTTCGAATGAATCTCTGATTTATTCGTGTATAGTAATAATGATCCTGTGTCATGAGAACTCGTGTTTCTTATTGTTTCATTTGAAATTGCATGTTATTCGCTTACTCTTTAACTACAGTTTTAAAAATTCAAGCTAAAACTCATTTTTTTCTGCACTGAATTCACCTGCTAACGTTGTGTATCTCATCAGAAAACGCTTTGCGAAGTGTTAAAGCGAGCAAAATTTTTTTCGCTGCTGTATGTACCTGTGGCAGATTCTTGTCTCGCTGGGTGCGTTGGAAACGAGCAATTACACGCTCAGGCGCGCCCTATGAAGGCAACTCAGCACAGCGTGCTGCAGCGATGCAGAAAGTTGGTCGAGCACCGCCTCTTCAGAGGTGCTCAGTAACACCTTAAAGCCCCTTATTGGTGTATTTATCACTCTAATTCATTAGGAATCCTTGCTGTTTTATGGCTTTCCATGGCGTTCAGCGTGAATAGCTTTACTGGAAGCATACGAGTACTCCCATCTGGAGGATGCATCTATATTATCTGTGAAAATTTTACGCTTGCCAGGGATGATGTGAGGTCCCGAGCTAGACCCGTTTCCTGCGGAAGGACCCACCGGTGGTCACTGAGAGATTTTCATAAAGCTGCTGATTGACCTGCAGTCACTAATTCAATTTTTATAAATACTTATTAAAAGCTAATTAAAGGCACAATCCAGTTAATGTTTGCGATTTTCAAAATTGCTTACTACAATTTATTGACTTTAAATTTGAATTGAATACTGAACTTCAGTTTAACCCGTTGGAGGAAGCCATTCTTGAGTTGAAATGAAATAGATTTTTTTTTTGTTTCATTGTGGGCCATACTTCCTCAGTTCTGCAGCCGTTCTTTTTACAGCACCTATTACTCTCTTCTTCAACTTTTATTTTGTTTAACAAACATCTTTCAATCTTGCTGTTTCTATGCACAAGACGTCTATAGTATGGGGACATACATGTGCTTAAATTCCCCGTTTTCTTGACTCCATACTAAATGATGTCTTCTTCTGTCCTCTCTTAAGAACACATTTTATGTGGTTAGGGAGCCTTAGACTTACTAATGATTAATTTTTCTGGTAGCATCCATTACATAATTCCGCTTGTGTTTCGTCCATCCGTCTGTTAGTCGAGGCGCACATTTCTCTTTTATTCTTATTTATACATTTAAAGCTAACTTTAACCTGACGGATCTGTGTTTCAATTAAAATAAAAACCTTCTAGCATTAACTTGGACTGGGTAATTACGATATTGAGGTATCAACATATTTTACGTAGATTTTTAAATTTCGCCATGATGTCTTCGTTACACAACGACTGGAAACTTTTTTTTTTTTTTTGCAGTCACAATGTTTTACGCAGTTACTTGGATACCGTTTAGCTATATTTTCCTAAGCAGACTCAAAGTTTATTTGTTTAATGAATTGTTCTTCATATGGAATGGTTACAATCGATTATGCCATGGTTGATTACGTTATTTAAGTTAAAAGTAACCGAAAATTTTTTCATGGGTTCACAGGCTTAGGCTAGGCTTTATCAGTACTAGTGCACACGTGCTGGTCGGCATTAATCTGAAGAATTTCATCCGTTCTTTCTTGAGTTAATTAAATTCGCTTGTGCAAGTCGATGCTGTTTGGCATTAGTCTAAAGAATTTCACCCCTTCTTTCTCGAGTTGAATTCTCTCGTGCCACTCAATGTTGTCCAGCGCTATGACGAAGAATTTCCTCGCTTCTTTCATGTGTTAAGCTCTCTTTAGCTACTCGGTGTTGCTCTGCATCATTCCGTAGAATTTCCAAACGCCGGTCAAGGGTCAATTTAGCTCTAGCTTTTCGTTGGCGAGCAACATTGCTTCGTCTTGCCATTTCGCGTCGTTCATCCGATCGTCTTCGATGTTTTTCTTGCTGTCGGAGTCTTGCTACTTCTCTCTTGCGGTTGGACACATTTCTATCTGTGGTGGCCTCTTTTGCCGGAATTTTATTCTGAAATGTTGTCTATTATCTCTTCAAAGCTTTTCAAGAAAATCACAATTTCGAAAACAATAACTCAAGTTCCATAATCTTGAGCCTTATACCCAGTGTCGCTAGGTTACTGGTCGAACGAATTTAAAACATTTCTTTTTGCATTATCAATTAAAAATATCAAAGCGACATGATGAATTTCAACAGAGAAAGCTCCATAGAATATTTCTATTCTAAAAATAAGTCGATTGCGTATTGTGGATACCATAATCAAGAGAAGGGTCACACGGACGGAGGGACGGACGCGGCTACTTTTAAAATAGTGATGGGTTAGATCATTTTAGGGCACGATACGATGGGTTAGAATCTTAGATTTGATTAAGTTACGTTAGAGAAGGAGATGTAGGTTGTTACGTTGGGAAAGTTGGATAGATTAGGTGAAGATTGATTAGGACTACGTCGATTGCTATTGTGAGAGTGAGAAAAATGACCAGGATTTTTTCAAGTGTTTAGCTAAATTTTAATGTATGCGAATGCACACGACCCGTCAAAAACATAATTGTGTCATTATTATATATTGTAGTATAAATATGAAGTGTAATATTCTAGAATAAATTTATTATAAGCTAGTGCACACTGCCCGTCAAAAATGACAAGATTAGATTTCGGACCAACTGAGCTTAAACATGGCCTTCCCATGATTTCCCATGCTATTCTATGGCTTTCCTACACTTTCTTTAGTCTCACCTACTGATATTCTATACAACCTAAGCTAACCTACCAATACACGTGATATTCATTCCGACTCTGAATCGCTGGGTTAATGCACCGAAAATTGAGGAGGTGATGAAGCTTGTATCACAAATACCCTCATGACCCACTTTCGGCTGGTGGGTGTGACGCACGGACATACGGACGGACGGACGCGGCTCTTATTATACGATTGAATATGAATATAGATTATGTTGAAAATGAAGAGATTTACGAATTTTTTTAAATTAAATTGTTCTTCGTTAGTGCATTTTGCATGCGCAATACTTTACGCAGTATCATGGATGTCGTTTAGCTATATGTAGACGTTCATACATACATGTTTGTACATGTTTTGGTTGCAATCTCAGAAATTATCCAATGTGGAAAAACCTACGCTCCACTTCATCTCATATTATTACAATAGCATCGGCCGTAGAATTTCCATGGGTTCTGCTAGTTCAAAGTTAGTATTGTTGGTGCCATGGCCGCAATTTTCTACTGCTCCGGATGAGAAATTCCGGAAGATTGTGGCGCTGAAAACAGCGGGAATGTTGGCAATCAAACAAACAAGATTATCACATTTCTATAAGTATTCTATAAGTTTAAGTGTTCTTACGGAATGCAAAGTTTTTGAACATCAGAAAATGAAGAATGAATTCAAGTCTCTAAGACATTTCCTTTAAAAGTTACTTTTCAAACTTCCAACACCCCTCGTAAAGATTGACATAAAATATTTTCGTGTTTTTGTCGGTGTCTCACTCAACGGATTCAAAGAGGTATTCTTTAATGTAAAATATTTTCTGCTATGTTATACATCTTTTGTTTAAGAAGTAGTAGTGCAGTTAATTACTCTATTCATTGGTATGCGTGAAGGAGAATAACATGACATGCGTGAGAATACTAACGGATCCACGTTCTGCACAGGGTGAACATGAGCTATACAAGATGCAGTCCGTTGGAGAAAAGTTATGAATTTCCTTATGCATCTACACCGCAAGTTTTATGTTTTGTAATTTCCGCATGCGGTGTTATCCTATCCGAGTTCTCCTGGGCCTCTATACTGACGTGAATATGTTCTGATGCCGGACGGATTCTACTCGAGGATGATTTATGATTTCCTCTCCAACATGATTTCTTTTGTATTGTTCACTTCGATACATTTTCGGAACGTGCATGAATCTCTGGAAATGCCTTGGATGTATCCTGAAAAGTATTTATGCCTTTTTAATTGCCACTTACTTATCTCTGAGATTTTCGAATAGCATGAGCTGCAAAAACCACGTTGAGGTTCTCGAATGAAGTCATAACGTTGTCCAGAACTCGGGCCTCATTACGAGCTATGCTTGCTGTCCGTTCCTGTGCGTTCAGGCCGAAATGATTCAATTTGCATAGGAGTGGAGTGGCCGTTATCGCGAAGTGTTCCTATCGCGCTGCACGATCTGCCTGTTTAGGTCGTCTCCAGCCGCCTTCTAATCATCTTTTGGCCGCTTTTGAGCTTTGCAACGATGCCTGCCCAGACCATAAGCCTCCCGTCATTTTCCGCTCAGCTGAACCAAGTGGTCCGGTCAGAGAGATGCGCTGAGCCCTGCTTCTAATTTCGCGTGCTGATTACTTCTGGTTCTGGTGATCATCGAGCTTCGTATTCAATACGGCCATACTTAGAGCCAATATTGATTTTTTTCAGCTTTTGGAGAGGGTCTTTGATGATCTAAGGTCACCAGAGCGTAACGAACCGCAAACTGCCTCTAGCGAGACGCGCGCCGAGAACCTCGCTTCTCTCTCGTAAAATCGTGCAGTGAATGTCAACTTTTTGTTTTCCTTGGAGATGGGCCGCTTTTTCTGTGGATATATTTTGCTGGCTTTTGTCATGAATAAGTAGGTATTTTTTCCCCGAAGTAACGTGTTATTCAGAAAGCTTAACTTTCTTCGACTCGCTCAGTTGTTGGGGTACTTTTTCCCAGTTGTGCATTAATTAAACTGAAAAGTTCATGAATTATTAAGTATCGCTAAACCCCTTTCATAACTCGTGATGTTTCCTCTCAGTTAATTTCTGGGATCTTCTGGAAAATTGGCTATTTGACGTCATCATGAAATCCAATAGGCTCTTGTCCTAAGCCCGCCCGTTTTATTATAGGGAAAGACGCCCGGCCTTAGTTATTCTTCACCATCCTTTTAATGAACTTAAAATCAACAAGAGCACATTTTGGGTAACAATCAGTCTTCATTTCACAATCTTTTCTATTTCTGACCGACATTACAGTGGAAACGTGACAGTGATGGACATTACAAAGAAAGACTACAGGTTGAATATATATAGGTTCATTCTGCAAAGAAATGGAAATATATGAGTAAACACTCGTAAGACATCCAACATTATAACTTATTCCAGCACATTCAGAGTTAAAATTCTAGGTAAAAATATTACAGTATATGAACCTAACGAATAATCATACAAATGTAGTCGCCATATATCAAACAACTCCGGCAAAACTAACGATCAAATAATCCATGCTTATCGCGGACACAAGTGTGCTTTTTCTGAACGTGAAGTCAAGATTAAGAACTGCGGCAACAATGTATTTTCCCTTAGGAATTGACAAATGATCTGTGTATCTTAATTGTTTTAGTTTGGGATTTTTCCATACGATGCTTCAACAACTGTGATGCTCACTGTGAGTATTCTGGGTGGATGTATCGTGAGTATTTTTTGTGTTTTTTTGTTCGCTGCTCCCCGTATTTTATTCATACAGCATCCATGGAGTTGACATTTACTTCTTCGTCGCCACGTGTGCAAACACTGTAAAAAATGCTCATTTTAGAGATTATATGCAGCATGATTGTATTCCTATTAATTCTTGTACCCACTATTAAGCATAGATTCCATGAAGTTGTGTAAGCAATTCCAGATGAAGACGTTAGCATGAAGTCATGCCTTTTGTGCCTAAGTGCTTGTTTGAGCGTAATGCTACCTCAAAAATTCATTGAAGTAACTTACTTAGCACCTTGTAGCTTTAAATGCTTTGTTACAGATCGCATACCGTTGGTATGGGTAACATGAGCTATACCTACGCACACTTTTCATAAAACAAAGTTCTAGTACTTAGGGTCGGCGATTGTTTTTGCCGTGACGCAGTATAGGCGTAGCCCAACAAGCCGTTTAGGTTGCATTGTTCTCGGGAGGTTCTTATCTCGGCCGAGTCGATGTCCTCGTCAATCGCCACGTCCATAAAAGCGTCCAACAGAGACACCTGTTGCCGGCGACGGGCTCTCGTTCTGCTCTCGAGTAGCGGCTTTGATTTCCGCGCTAGTTTTTCGGCGTCTTCTCAACGCGCACGTTTATCCAACACAATTGTTGCTGAACTAAATCGAAGTGACAAACACTGGTGAATTCTTCTGTTCTATGAGCGCCTTTGCTGTGCCGTTATTTTTTGTGAACAACTTCAAAGTTACAGTACAGTGCAAAGAATGTACATTATTTGTGATTGTTCATAACGTTTCTTAACGATGACAGCCGCTAAGCACCACTCGAAGTGCAATAGTAATTTATTATACTTATTTATGTTTGCAGTGCAGATTTTTTCAAGGTAATGTTATTTTCTGTTATCCTAGTTGATAATATTCCAAGTTTAATTCAGACTGCTAATGCTTTGATTTTTCTTTAATTTTCAATTTCAACTTCAAGAGTTTTTTAAAATTCGACCGTGGTTTGTCAAATTTCTGAGCACATTTTTACCAATATAAGGAGTCACCGCAGAATTTAATCCTTAAAAGTGGCATATTTCTTACCCATTACCGATTGCAGGTCGGCAGGATTCACGCCGTGTAATGGTGCCTTCACACTCAGCTGACTTAATTAAATGACATACAAATCTATAGACATTATTACTTACACATTCTACTTGGCATGCCTCAACACACAGATAAGCATAAAGCTACTTGTACATGCAACTTCCAATGAAGTCCACTTTTTTCGATGGTTCTACTCACAAGTTTACGAAGGGTTAGTTCCGCGTATCCATAATAGATCGGAGCGAGCTGGCTATTAATGCGGCCGTCTCGCGCCTCTAACTTGTATTGGCACCTGGGTCTGTGGCTCGAGAGAGAGAGGGCCATGGGTACTACGGCTGATAGACTGCAGGTGTGGCGGGCGAGGTTGGTCCTGGCCTTATATGGAGTGTGGGGTACCTTGCAGTTCTGAGACACGCCCTCACAACTAACATATTGCCCTGGCCCTCTAGTGGACCATGATCGTTTTTTATTAATCTCTTAGCTTTGCTGCGCGCCCATACTTCCCTAATTACCGTTATGTGATATCGCGTTTAATGCTGCTCTCACGGTGTCACCCTGCAGTACTTGTCCACTCTGTCTCAATAGATCTGCGGATGCATTCATTAATTTGTGACTCTGAATTTACTTCAAATCCCAAAAAAACATTCATAATTATTATTGAATTTCAGAGCTTATGCCACGTACCTCTGAATGTATTTTTAGTTTCCTCCTCAATGAGTTATTTTGTAGGAAGCCTGCGGCTGTAAATAACTTACGATTAGCTCATCCCAATAGTGATAAGCGTCGTCACCTGATCAGTCTATCTTCGGAACATTGAAGAAAACACATGCAACATGAAAGTTACAAACTGCGTTGATATCCCAACTTAAAAAAAGCGGTCATCTGGGTAAAATCTTAAGATGTTCGCTCGGGATAGGGAACCATCTAACTCTGGTTTTCATGAGTCTTTTATGTTTTGTTCTATTTTTTGGTATCCGTGCACTGGTTTCATTTTCTTGTCCTCTCTAGCAAAATCGTATATTTATAAAAACAATACTGAAATAAACTGAAAATATTGAACAGGTAGAAATACTAATGCCTTTAGTACTGTAAATTGAGATCACATCGTACGCCTCTGCACGAATTAACCTAAGGTTCATGAAATTACCTGCCTCCGCATTGTGATATGCGATGTGCGTTAATCATCGGAAGGCCCACGCGTGGGCTGGAGTTTGTGTGGGCCGGTCACCTGATTTAAAATGCAGTCTGTACCTCGGTACCTCCTCTGCCAGGTATGTTGTTGTCCGCCTGTCGTGCCCCAACCGTGGTCGCCTGTCCAAACTCGGGCGCTGGCTTTCGTCCTGAGATCCATGCTATAAATTCAAACTCCAATTTTTATTGATATTCTTGATTTGATGGTTTTGCATGAATGTGGCATTAGTTGTGTGAAAGGCTCTCATTCAAATTACACTATTTTAGAAAACTTGTGCATACAATTGCGTGAATGCTAAATAATCATTCATTTTCAGTACAGAACAGCTTGAAAAATACTCTGCTTGAATAGTTCATTAACAAATTGGGAATGAAACTGGTCATTACCCCCCAATTTGACGGTTTGATAAATGATTTCGACCAGCCGCTTGACACTTGCATTTTGAGTACGAGACTATATTGGGTAAAAATTGCTATGATCAGAATTTGTTGAGTGATGCTGTTGCTTTTAGAATAGGCTACATTGTCAATCCATTGTTATACTAATTACTTGATTATTTGAAAAATCTTACTCTCATTAGAGTAAGTACGTCATCTCCATCGATTGGCTAAAAATTTTTTGTTCCGTGTTTAAGACCGTTATTTCATTTGATTTGCTTAAACGTATTCAGAAATTCGTGAAAAGAAATAGCTACATAATGTACTGAGCATCTTTCTTTGTTGTGTGTGTAGAATTACTCATTGGCTTGATCAAGACTAGTCGCTGAACATTTGATACAACTAGGCCACCAATTTATGAATATAACAACATGAACACTTTGAATCTGATTGGATATTGGTTTCGTTGCCTATTCAACCGGCTGTGACATCTTCCGAAATATTTTACTGTTATAAGACATATAAAGAATTTTCATTCACGAATGCCTCTAGACGCTTGAAGGCATGTTGTACAAACGTATTTGTATTAGAAGATGCGTCACGGCTGCGCAAGGTAAATTACGGCGATGGAGGCGTTTGAATGAGTCACTGAGTGATGTCATGATGACGACGCATTGAGGTCAAGTACTCCCTGTCGGAAACTGACTCTGCCAGCCATATGACCCCCAACTTGTGGCAACCATTGATGCTTTTGTTGCAGAACTTACCGCTGTGGCTGTCATGATGAATACACGATTATACGCATTCTTTGTAATAAGTTTGCATTCAAATAACTTAGGGGATGTTGAAGACTGGGTTCTGTGAACAAATCCTTTGTTCATGAAAGGGAATAGAAATTTCAAAACGGGCTTTTTTGTCAGTGGCGATATGGGAAAGATAGGCAATCTCTATCCCATATTGGGCTTGGATGAAGTTCCTTCCTTTTCCATAAAAAATTGGGCTGAGAAGACGATGCGATTTGGTCCGTAAAAGCTTCGAAATAGATACTACATTGTGCTCGCGCTTCTCTCGCCCTTTGAAGAAGATGCCTCAAAAATCGCTGGAGCGTTTCCTTGCAGTGTAATATTTCGTCCGCTCTCGCAAATTAAACACCGATGGGTTAGATAGCAGCGTTCTTAGCGGTATGCTGATGCTAGATTTTGTTACTTGATTGTAATAAGCCTCTTCTAAATCTCACTTTGAATGCTTTTTTATGTTGAGGAAAGTGGTTCAAAAAATTTTCTAGTTATTGGTTCGTGTGCGCCGATAAGGAAGACTGAGCAGCAACTTTTTTCTAGTTTACCTGCGCTAGACCGTCGTTCTATAATTTTGACTACACGGAACATACTGAAACGTTCCGAGTGTGATTCATGAGGATGCGATGTCCTGATAGTATATTCCCTGTATTTGCTCTAATTGAGAATATTTTGCTCTGAACATCATACTTCATCTTAAATTATCAGTTCAACACTCGTTTCTAGATCGAAACAGCTTCGCAAATCTTGATTTGAACTTGAAAACTCGCAGACTTTGAAGAACAGTAATTTCTGACGTATTCATGGACGTTAGCCATAGCTGCTCGTTTTGTCCCGTCATCCGCAGCCGTGTACTCTGGAGTGCAGAAAAATATTCAGTTTTCAAGTGTGTGCGGATGTTCGCATACTGCACGTTTGTGTGTGTGTGTGTGCAGTCACGCGCGTTTGTTTGGCGTGACAACAAAGCCGTCAAACACACGGACGTCACGGACGTCTTCCCTGTCTCCTTTTTTAATTTTTTTCGTGTCGTCGACCATGTTTTCAAGCAACTTTAGTGTGCCATAATGGTTTGCCTATTTCAATTAACAACATGTTATTTTTATCAGTCTCACTTCATAAACGGTAATCCTAAACAGTTTACCGCTTGAAGCCACCTCCGCATGGTTCTATTTTACTCCACTGAAAACTGGTTTGTGACCTGTTATTTCAGAAGCGTCTTCTTCTCCTTTAACTTTCAATTTGATTACTTCAATTGATAACTGTTTTGCAAATAAATATTTATTTCATCACTGTATTACCCTGTGATTGGCCGCAGAAATGCAAGCAAAAAATAAATCATTTGCCCTAACCGCAAACACTAAAATTATTTAACATTGCTTACAACATTTTAAGAGTGGCGTTAAATTTATGGGTCAAATTTGGTGATCATAGAGCTGCTACAAGAGCGCAGAATTATTTCATAAGAAGACCTACACTTGGCGTTGTAGTACAACTAAGGAGAGAGAAATTGACAAGTTTTGCCTTGGCCTCACCGTACCCAAGGTACTGGCAGGCGGACTCTTGCTTCAATGAAGAGCGGAATGCAGGGATGAGCAGCTCATGCGAGCATTTCCTCCTTCAGCTTAGCATTTTCTTAAGGATGACTTCATGCATCGCGCAATCCTTCGACACGGTGTAGTCCTGAGCTTGTTCGCCGCCGCGGGCTGGGTGCAGCGGGTATTCTGAGATGAGGTTTGGAGCCTTCACAGAATTAGGAAATTATCGGCTGGGGAATATAAATAAACTGAAGTGAAGGGTTTTAAATTTTGCCACGCGTTTCATGAGCTTGCTTAAAATTTTTCTAAATCAAATTGTGTAACTCGTATACGACGAAGTTAGACACTGAAATGTGCGTTCATTTCCCTGAATTTGAAATTTTTTCTTAAATAAAAATCACTTAAAAATCATCTTGAATTAATTTTTTAAATGGGCTTAACTTCCAAGATGCATAAATCAGAAAAATCATTTGCGTTCTATTTTTCTCTAACAAGAAATACCCCATCATCATTCCATTTGTGACGTTTTTAAATAGAAGAACTTCCTAATTAAATTGAACAAATAGGAAAAAATTTTAATGGGTATTGTTGAAAGGAAAAACACTCTAATATTATCATGAATGGTACCTTAACGGTCTTGTTTGCCACATCATCTGTCTACGCATGTGGGTCTAGTTTCTTAGAAAATTTCTTTATTCAGTCTTGAATGTACATTATAAGGCTCCCACTTTTTCTGCTGTGATCTCTAATTCAAGCTTGGGTATCTGCCCATTAATTGTTTTTGAGTATGCGATGCGATTTAGTGTTACACGCTAATTTCAGTTAATTCATGTTAAAACGGCAGCTCACAAAATTCTCCACTGGGTTGTTTTCTTAATGTGCAAACTTCTCTTTATTATGAATAAGTAAAGAAGGTATGTATGAAATTTGCAGCATTGCCCAAACAATCTGAGTAACTGACTCATTTTTCTATGCTATCTCGCTTATCTAAATTTTCCTTTAAAGCATGGGTACTTGCATTGTTTTACTGCTTTATTTTCCCGTCCTTGTTGATTATTTGTCATGGCTCTTTTGTCCGACTCGCTTTGTTTACTTCTACTTGTGTCAGTGAGTTCAACAGCTTTTTTATGTTAACTAATTGGCATGAACCTCGACTGTTCAAACACAAGAATCTGGCACCGAATCTCACCATCACTTTCACTCTCAAAAGGAACCTAGTGCTCCTGCTTGATGCTTATCATTGGACGCTCTGGGACACTACCTTCTGTATACTGCAGTTTTTGTTGAGTCTCTTCAACTTGTAGGTCAACTCACTCGCCCTACATTCCTATCAATTGTGAGTCAACAATTTTATCTTAGCTGTTATGTTGTAAAACCCTCATTATTTGTTTTAATTTTTCACTCGCGATTTCGCCTAATGCTCGTGAAATATCCAAAGTATCTTTTTATAATCTCAGCGTCCAATTCATGAAACCTACCCTTCGGTTTTCAGTGTGTTCACGCTAAAATAATAAATTTCGTTCATAATTTCGAGGTTTTACTGAAGCAGGTGTTGGGTATGACGAGGTGTCGTTTCATATGGCACTGCCCCCTCTCCCCTGTGTCCAGGTCTGCCAGGCTGCTCTGTCACCCTCCGTAACCTCCCTCTCTGATAGCGGTCAAGGCAACGCACCAAATGCTTATACACTAGGGGGGGCTTCACTCTCTCTCTCTCTTCCTCTTTCTCACCTTCTCTGCTTCTTACCGTTATAACCAAATTTCTAAATTTACTTCTAACTTTAAATTTTCTGTCTGGCAAAATTGTATTTTATGTGAATTTGTATTCGTAAGAAACTTTCAACCAGATGTTTTTCCTCAGCATGGGCTATTTATTTCGGATTTGATTTGAATAAAAGCATAATTTAAGCAAAAAATTTCCTAGGTTGATTTTGAGTTTTGAGTATTTTAATTAGAACATTTTTCTTCTGGGAGTCATTCAACACTCGCAGTATACTCCTTTGTGTTCTTTCTCTTTATCATTCTTATTTGTATTTGTGTGTTTGTGTTTACTAAATTCATATTTCACAACGCTACTTCCATTAAATTATAAAATACCTAATAGCTAATGTATGCTTTAATGGATAATATTCGAAAGGGTATCCAATGCTTATTCGATTTCCCCTCGCTTTTCCAAGTCTTCACTGAGGTTTTAGTTTTTTGTTATATAATAGCTTTCTGTTTAAGATTCATGAATACTTTCACTGTCTGAAGTTATTTGCGTCTGAGGATATTTTGTGGCATTGACACATCGTGCACTCTGAGGCCTTAACGTTTTTCCATTGCATCTCATTTTTCTTCTAGCTAATATTTTTTTGTTGGAGTAGAGGAGTCAGAACAAATTTATTGACAAATATTTTGCATAATAGACGTGCACTCAATTACATTGCCTATGACAAAAGAAATCACTGTCTGTACATTTGACTTTAATGCAGTCGCATCACTCTTCCTGCTTATTTTCAATCATTTCGTGTGACTCACGGTGTTATTTGTAATCTTATATAGACGTATTCTTAAACGCAGAAACGATGTCCGCCTGGCTGGAGAAGATATGGTGTTTGACTCAAGTTATCATCCCTACCATATGGTTCATGAAGTTGTGTGATTTAAAAATTGGGTAAGTGACCGCAGGTCGGTCAGCAGCATTATGAAAATCCATTCAGTGACCACCGGTGGGTAAGGGGAGTTACTACTGTATAATTTACCTAATTTTTCAAATTTCCCTTTTCACATTTTTATTGCAACTAGGTTAACGAAAATGCTTGCAAATATGTAGAATTGAATTCCGAACACATTTTATGAGAAATTTTTTTTTTCGATTTTCGCAATACAAAAAAAGTTATTGTGCGAATATAAGAAAAATAGAAAAACTTGCGCAAAATTTTTCTCCTTCGACACTTTTTTACATAGAAGCACGATTTTGGTCTCATTCGACCGGAAGGACTTTTGGTACCTCGTAACGAAGAGTATTTTTGAATTTTGAATTAGAAAAAAATTTTCAGCAGGTACGTGGAGGGTGGCTGCTTAACTCTCACGCCTCACTCTAAAAGTTAAGCATGAACTGTGTGGACTTGTGTTGATAAAACTTGGCGCTTGGTTCTACAAAAATGCCTCATATTCTACCACCTTTTTTACGTTTTGTCATTTCATTCACTTAAATTTAAATTTGCCGTTGTACCCATCATTATTTCATTTAAAATCCAGTACTAAAGCTGAATGAACAGTTAATTCTTTTCTTCTTCAATCGCAACCTTCGAGGTAAAGTTATACTCGTGTTCTTACGGCACAATTTCTCCTCATGTACGTCGATGCTTGTGTGAAGCAATGTATTTTATTCATGCAGCTATTTCTGATCACCTCACATCCTTTCTGATAGTTTCGTGCTGCGGTGGAGAGCTCGTACAGTTGAGTCCATAGCCTTCAATTCCTTGTACGTCTCTGGTGAACTTGCCCGCTGTCCAACTGACCTTGCCTCTTGTGTCGTTTACTAATATGCCAGACTTTTGCTTCTTTTTCTTGTCTTTTAAACAGGACACTACTTGTGCTCTCTCCTGTTAATAAGATATTCTCACCAAAATCATTTAATGCTTTTTTAAAATGTATTAGCAAAATTGTCATGATATTCAGGTTTTGGGAGCACCATAAGGTAACCATATGTTCAAGTGACTGCATAAAGCAGTGGTAATAAATTTAAGACACTTGCACATGTCTCTATTACTTTTCCAATACTGCGTTTCATGGACGAAAATTTCAGCAGGTGTAGATATTTTAAAATCATAATTATAATTACTGATATTTCCAGATTGTGCGAGGTTAGCCTTCGTTTAATGCCAAGATTTACATTTTCGGGGTGTAAATAGACTTTGGACATTTAAAGAAGGTATACTCACGAATGAAAAGTATTATGTGTGATTGGATTATTTCAATGTTTACAAGCATTTTCATCGGATTCCAGAACACCCACCCACATATCTTGTTTACATTAATTTTGTAAAGTCAACGAGAATATTAAGGAATATTCCATCTCAACATTTCTTAGCAGATTCGATCAGTGAATTTTCCATCGTAAATGAAGTTTTAGAAAGGACGTCGAAACTAGCTTGCTTTATCCTGCTTTTAGATTCCAATATTAGAACATGGCTTTCCAATGCTTGCTCATATCGCAAATCTAGTACCTTTTTCTTCATTGTGCGTCTCTTTCTTTTGAAAATACATTTTCCTTTTTTCGAGTGTCCTCATTTCCGTCTCCAAAATTTAGATGTTATCATAATTTGAAAATGTTTATGTTCATAGAAAATGTTCATATTTATTACTATTGCTATAATTTAGTTATTACATTTAGGTATTACAATATATATACTTGGTGCAAATTGCAATGAATTAAAAGCAGTATTACAAAAGCTATAAAAACAAATGCAAGTGTCTTAAACTTATTTACGTTTTTTTTCTTATTTTCTTTGCATATGACTCCTGCAAATTAACTAGACATAGGCATATCATGTTGATATGTGTCATCTGTATTTTTATAGCGCATGTAGAAAATACCATCTTCGTTTGTGCGCAAATTTTTATTTAATACTTAACCCAGCCTGAGCTGGTCGTTGCATTCAACTCAGTTTGTCTAAATATGTTGAGATATTTATCCGCCTACCGTGACCCCTTTCATGCGCAAACATTTTATTGAAGCGAGTTCATTCCTGCGCAGTACAATGAATGTGTAAGCTGTGTAGTATAAATTATTCATCACAGCTGCATCAAAATGTTATATGAATGTAACATAATTATTTCTATGTTCCAACTTGATTACACTAAACGAGCAAATTTGCGGACTGCAGTCATAGATACGTTGATTTTAGTTGAGGTTCGACCGAACCTAAATTTTTCTGTGCTGTGGTGCGAGTGGCCAGTCTGGGTCGCAGTAGTGACGGTGCAGGCGACCTTGCATCAGGGCGACCATGTGCAAGCTGGGGCAAGCCGCTCTGTGTCACCGCTGCAACCTCAGCTGCTTTGTTGTCGTCGGCCCTTCAAAACATAACGTCGAATTTTTTCCCCGAAATATACGACCAGCTGAATTTTTAGCCAAGCTGACTTTTTTTGAGAAACTCGTGGGAAACATTGTATTTGTGAGTAATTTTTGAAACAGCTTGAATTCAAGCAGGAATGTCGGATTTTAGTTTGCCATAGAACTTCTTTTCCGGAAAGCGTGTTGATTAGCTTTACGCACTCTTTCTACTGTAAAGTTCGATTACAATGGGTTTGTTTTTTTATTGGCGAAAAGTTACACGAAGCATGTTCTATTTTGCTGGAGTACGTTGCCTAAAATGACTCATGAAGGTTGTCATTGCATGACCATCTTTGACAAGAATGTCTTCGATACGTTTTTGTTTCGTTCTTCAAATTTCAGATTTTCGTCTGGTTGTGATGCTTCCTTGCACAGTCGCACGTCTCCGCCTGAGCGGATGACTGTTGTTAAACCACGTTCAAAATAATTGTGACGTTGAATATAGAAACGCAAAAACCAGACCTGCCCTACTGTACGTATCAATCGACCCTCGCGTTCTCGATGATTGCTGGCATCCGAGTCATAAATTATTAGTTCCTGGGAAGAAATTTTCTAGCTAACATTTCCAATGTTGTGTTTGTAGACCGTAGCGCTGATTACCTTCTCATTGCCGCAGCGTGGGATACAGAACGTACAATATTCCGCTGTATGACATTGCAAGTTTATCTGCCTTCAGTGCTACTAGTGCTGCTGATCTGATAGCCATAAGACCTTCATCGCAATCATAAGTCGTTGCTCCAGCATACATCGTACTTCTACGATGCACAGGCCTACTCATAGTTCTGTGAGTGACAATTTCTTTTTTTATTTTACATGCTTAAATTTTATTGATTTTGTGCACTCTCATGTTTAATACGATTTTTCATCTACGTCAGCAGTGAATTGAGAAGATGCAGCTCTGGAAAATTAAACGATTTGAACCCTAATTCTCCATACATACCCTCATATTAAGTACATTAAAAGCTTCTACGACATCTCACCTCATCACAATTTTCCTGAGATGTACCTTTAATTTTTTGTTACCAACCGAAGAAGAGCAAATTGCACCCAAATATTTGACCTTAAAGGGTAAAAATTTGAGGCGCGCCCTAGCGGAAGCTGTGGTCAGATGCCATGGATAGTTTCGCAGCTCCGGCGAGGACGATCAGACTCACTTCGCTCAAATGTCGCCTCCTTTGACAGGAAATATTCCAACCGGATATTTGTCATCTTCGACTACACCGCCAACGCTTGAAATTAGCGACAGCGCAGATGACCATGCCAATGCAAAGTAGGTTACTGTTATAAAGGTGCATGAATTGTGAGATAATAAATATTTATTTCCAAATCTGACTGTATTTTTAATAAAAGTTTCATCAGTCTATCTAAACTAATAATGTGGTGATAATGTGAAGACTTAATGTCTTAATGATGCCTTATTTACTCAAGAAAAGTGAATTTCTGACATCTGTTCCATTAGCTGTTTATTATCAGTCAATTCAAACCGATTAATGACGCCTTATTTATTCCAGAGAAGTGAATTTCTGGCGTTTGTTTCATTAGCTATTCACTTATACACACCAGCAATTGTACATGCAATTCCGATTTGTTCTATTCTTCTTCGAATGAAGATCCAATAGCGAGTACATGTGAGCTCGTTCTCAGCATTGAATCATCTAGGACGAAAATCATCCCGCTAGTGAAATAAAGATCTTTCTACGTGTTTGTTCAAACAGAATTGTTTTAATGTTATTTCCCTCAGGGAGAAATAACCATTGTATTTATATAAATTAAGGTTATCTGGGGAAAGATGTAAGGTTCAAAGTCGAAGGTGAGGTGGCTTTTTTGTGTTGAATAAAAATCAGTTCTTTTGGTTAGTTACGGATCATTTTGTTTTGGTTCACTGGAGTCTTTTTTTCAGCCTCTTTTGCTTTCTTCTATTTTTATCTTGTTTCAAGAAATTTTTTCAATCTTCCTATGCGTACAGTATGGTGTGGGGACTCACCTTGTGCACATATGTATTCCCCGTTTCCTTAGTTCCTTACTAAATGGGGCCTTCAACCTTTCTCTTAGAAATAGCTTTGTTGTGGTTAAGGAGGTTTAAGTAAACTTATAATCTAATCTTTAATGATTTTTCCTGTTAACTAAAGACCAGAAAGCATTCGAAGCAGATTCTTCTCAGCAGCGTGCGAAAAAACGTTGCCATTTTAAAAGTTCAGGTCTGAGTTATCTACTGCATGCCCAGCGTCTTAAAACGCCTCTTGTGTAACGTCTCGTCTAACGAACCAGCTGCTTTTCTTGGAAAATTATTTCAAAAAAGGTGCTATTATAAATAGCACACTTTTCATTTTGAATTTTCAGGTTTTATTCCTGATTCTGCGTTGGCAGAAAACCTTTTCTCGCGGCCCATATATACACGTAGAGTGACCCGTACATGGCAGTGTTCTCTTGCGTCATAACATAGTTCTCATGCTGGGTCGTGACTCGCTTGTCATCACAACATCTGTGTTCTGAATAACTGTAGCTTGACGACTACACATAGCCGCTGCAACTCGAAATCATAAGGATGTTCTGGACGCTTGACAAGAGAAAGTAATGATTCTGAACGTCTGCTATGGGTGTTAACGATTCCGGGCACCCGC
Source organism: Platorchestia sp. MABIK (assembly GCA_014220935.1). NCBI lineage: Eukaryota > Metazoa > Arthropoda > Malacostraca > Amphipoda > Talitridae > Platorchestia > Platorchestia sp. MABIK. The sequence goes on along the minus strand of JACJUY010000519.1, from coordinate 16,652 downwards.
CATGCTGTGATCGTGATTGCACACATCCGATATAAGAAAAAAGCTGTGATTATGAACGATCGTGATTCTGAGTACATGCCATGAGATTTTATAGAACTCATGTAGTGATGTTTTCATGATTCTAAACACTTACCATGAGGTTTTTCATGATTCTGGACACCAGCCATGAGGATGTGTGCTTGTGAGCCAGCATGAGGTCACCTGCCCTACGGTGTTCGTGGTCCTGAGCGCCCCCTGCGCCGTGTCCGTGAGGCTGAACACATGTTGTTCACTGTCCGTCACTCTTCGCAGCTTGTGATTTGGTCGTGTAATTGCGGGCACTCTCTGCAATGTATTCCTCAAATGAAAGTGGACACAATTCTACTCGAGTTGGAAACGTAAGACGTCTAGCAAAACTCCACTACGGGGTTCCATCATTTCTTCCTCTCTACAAACTGAATTAGGTCTTGCCGTACACTATGCGAGATAAATCTCTCGTTTTCTATGGATCCTTGAGGACAAAGAGAGATTGAGGGCATTGTTGACTAATTAAGTAATTTCTTTCCATTTTATACAGCTTTTTTACAGATGTCAACGTTTTTTTCATGACATTCTTTTCCAGCGCTCGCCTGTATACGGCTATTCGTAATCGCTATCTTTGAGGCTGTATTGAAGTGTCGCATATTTGCCTGCGCTCATAGTCACGTGTGGACGTTGCTTCACTACAGCTTTTCTTTCCTCTCTCTCTTCCCTATAAGCCAAGTTCACCTCCCTGACCCTCTGCATGTTAGCAGAGAACATTCTCTGGTGTCACTCGAACACTGCTCGCACTGTTCTCTGATGTGTTCATCTGATACTACAGCAGCTCGCAAGTCTCATTTGTGTCATTACATGCCAATAACTTCAAAATGCTTCTATGTATTTTGTTACGAAACATTAATTTTGGTTAGCATGTTTGGGCCTACTGATTTGACACTGAAATTTTTGGTAAGATAATAAGGTCTCATCTGTGAACCTATACCTATAAGGTCTCATCTGTGAACGATGGTAATCAAGGCAAACAAAAAGACATTTGATATTCTGCTTAATTTGCTTCTATACATTATTTACAGTAAAAATATTCAGAAAAGTTTACATCACCTTTTTTTCATACGAACATATATCTATTTACCCTATTTAATTAGGTTTAGAGCAGGAGATTATTTAAAGGATTTTAAAACCATTTATTCCATTGGCCTGTGCGATAGCAGGTGTAACTAGGTGTTTTGTTTTGAACGAATTTAAAGTAGTTTACTATTCAATCATTATGGAAGAACAGTATAGAACAGCAAAATGCTGCTCTTGAATATAGCAATAAGCATAGTAATATATGATACTTCCTTGCCAAGGATAGATTTCGTAAGTCAGAGTCGAAATATCTTCAAATAAGCTAGGCCCACAGTTCACTTTGTTTTACTGGAATTATGCATTATTCAATTAAACATTATTATCGTTCAATTATACATTATTCCTTCATTTCGGCCTACAAGGTGTTCAGAGCCCATTTACAAGTTCAACGCGAATGCAACTCGTCGAAATAGAGGCCCTCGCTGCCTCGTGTATTCGGCAAACGTTTGCCAAGCCTCGCTCGTTGACCTGCTGTGCTTTTGCGGTGCTGCTGCTATCGTGCCTTATACGAGCTTGTGACCTCACTTACCTCCTCTCTTATCAGTCTGTACTGTTCCTAAAGCGTCGCTGAACTTTGGAGCAATGCGGTCGTTCCAGCTGACTTGAGCTCGCCTATTTCATGTAGACAACTATTTTGTGCACTTCGGTGTTATGATCTACGGTACGGAAATTACTGAATCCCTCTGTGTCTGATTCGATACCATCGTCAACGATTTTTGGTGACGTATATCAGAATTTCTGCGCTTGCATTTGACATTTTATGAACGAAGTCATATGGGATCGTATGTTTTTAAAAATCCAATATTTTTGCAAAATTTACTTGGTACGAGTATAAAGCTAATCAGTTTACAAGTTAGCGTCATGAAATCTTGAGCATATCAGTAGAAGTTTACTTCTCTTTTTCAGGGGAATTCAATTTTGTATTTATTGTACAAATTTTGTTATCTTGAATTCCCTTTTTTCTCACGCGATGAGAGGAATTCACTCACATTTTGTGTGCTTTTAATTAAAGCTCGTTCACTTGTTGAAAACGCTTATGATCACTTGCGTAGAACCCACTTCCACTAACGCTCCATCCTTAGATTTGTGAAATGTGCTTAAAATAATAATATTATACGTAAATCACTAACATTTTGTTAGAAAATGAGCGAATCCTAACTTTGTTTTGTACAATTTTGATTGAGTTGAGCTAGGCGGCGCTCAAGTGCACCAGAGATAGCGAAGTATGCAATGCTATCTGTTGTTTTGTTAGACATCTGCTGTGTTGACCAGCCGTGCACTTTCACTTGTATTTTTCATTGGCATAAGCTGGCAGGTGCAGGCGAAGGTTTACAGCTGTGTGGGGTTGTGGGCGAGGGCGGTTCTCAACAGGAGGTGGCGGTTGGACGCGTGCTCGGCCCGACCTTGACTCTGGGGTCCATTTGTGTGTCGATGCGAGAAGGGAGACTCGCTGCCTCTTCCTCTACTCTTCTCCTTTCTCTTGGATGTGCTGCATGATCTGGTGCGCATCTGGTCTACAGTTCTCAGAGTGTATGAACTTCTTCCGCCCTTTCAAACACCAAGTCTCGAATGAATGCTTGACTTTCACGTAGTCTACGAGCTGGGTTTGTTTATTCCACGCTTAAATTTAAATTAAGCGCTATCGCCATGACAGCCTTGTACACTCTTAGATGAAAACGCATCTGTGGAGTTTGTAATGGGTTATTTCTATCTCGCTCGAAATCCCTGTTGTTTTTCAGACTGATTAGTAAGTTAATGTTTGTGAAGGACAGATCGTTCGTTACTGACTCACTAGCTGCAAAAAAGTTAAAAACTTATTGGTATTAGTAAAACTCTTTCCTTAGATAAGCTCAACTCTTATATCTCTAAGTTAATGATTGTTATATTCAAACCTTCCTGGATTCTGAGAGTCGCCGAGAAGAGAGGCGTTTAGTTATTGTATCTAATTTTGTTACCATTCACCAGATTTTACTCATCAGGGAAATAACCACACTACCGTTGCAGGCTTTGGGAACGAGAAGTGATCAATCGCGACCGTAGATGCAAACATTTGATTTGGATAGAAAGATAAACAATTAAAGAAAATTCTGCTCAAAATCAATAATTTGTTTGTGGTAATTGGAATGATTTTTAAAAATGCTCGGCATTTGTTCAATACGGCACAATAGGGAAGAATTATCTACGTAATGCGCCAATGAAATTACTATTTCAAAAGTTATTTTCTCTCGCAAAAACGTGGCAACTAAGTCAATTCCTTTAATATTCGGATCCTCGAAGTCTGACCCTTGAAGAAAGTAAATCAGGGTTACTTTTTATTTTCTATCCACTGTTTAAAGTCGCATGTTTTTTCAAAGCCTACAATAATTGAAACATGTTTACACTGCCTTTCGTACAAAGCTCCTGCACTGGCTTGAGCTCGACATTCCTGAGGCTTTGAGAGAAATTTCGCCCTCGAGTCCGTTGGCATTGTTCGTCTCGCTGTCAAATTTTCCATTTAGTCATTTGCTTCACAAATCTGGTAATTAATCTGCAATGAATTTTTAAGTTTTTTGTAAGGTCATTCAAGCGTTTTAGTGCATTTTATTTGACGGGACCCTTATTTCTTGATGAAATGGTATAAACTGTGAGACTTCCTAAGAAAAAACATCGTGAGGATCATTCGCAGACATCACGAATCACGTGTACGTCCCTGCTACTAATTACAAAAAAGTCATTATAATTCATTCCTTAGTAAATACAAAAGAGTCACTGTCATTATTTCTGATTCTTTGGTTAAAATTCCTTGGTCAAAGTGCACATCTCGTTTGCGGAGGCGGCGCGCCGCACACACCCTGCCTGGGCGCGCCTCCTGCATGGTGCCCTCCGCCAGGCCTACACTAACTCATCTCACTCACTTTGCATTGGGACATGTGCGTACCACTAGGTAAATTACTCACTTGCATACCGGCATAAATGAATAGCATTTCAATCTTTTCACTACCTTTCCAAATTTCATTGTAGCATACGAGGTAAAATTTTATCATACAGTTATATTTGTCACACTTTTTAGAAAAGTTAAGAAAGGATTTGAGCGGTACAGGAAAGAAAATCCGAGTAATGTAGAGAAAATATCCTTCCTTCTAACCATCACCATTTGATCACTGCGACCAGTTTACGTGAGCGTGCCGCCACACCGCCGCAGTCCGTTTTTCAATTCCGCTGCTCTCAACCTTGCCGAACCAACGGTAGCAACTGCGCAAACGTAGTCGACGTGTTAACTCTGCGTGCATGTAATAACACAATACGTGTCGCTTCCACTATTGACATAGATTTGGGCACCACCTTTGGAGTAGACTTTGGCAAAAGCTAAATGATCGAATGTATGGAATGAAATGAGTTCCAAAAATTTGTAGGATTTACTAATAGTGTGTTCACATAATTCAATGATGCCCAATAAGTGAATTTTTTAAAAATAATGAAATTTCCAATAATGGTTGTTCCACTATTAGACTTTTCAAATAGTTCAAACATTTTAATCGTTCACTATCAGCTAAGCTCAAAATTCCGTTCGCTTTTCAAGTTACCGTGCAGATTTCTCTTCAGCCTACTCGTTCCCTGAAATGCTATTTTTTCTCCCCTTGTCGTTGAAAGAATTGTTCATAATCATTTATCGGAATAACTTCCCCGTTAACTTACTCCAGTTAATGAGTTAGATTTCTTTAATTGTAGATATGGTGAATGACGTTTAAATGAGTGTACAAATAACTAAATAATCTGAAATATGGTCCCATCAAACTGGCTCTTACAGTAAAAGAAAATAACGTTCATGTTGTAAATGACTGAAAAATACCATGCGCTCCTTTTAATGTTACGAAATTTCTTAGCTTGCCAAGTTACAGTCTGAAAGAAGCATGAGAAAGTGTCGGCTTTCATGCAATACGAAAATACTTCCTTTGAGAAATGGCCCATGTTGTTTTAGATCGACTCCGCCAATACTCTAAGAGGCAAGTGCATCAGTGTGTCGTAAATTCAGTTTTAGATCAAAAGATTTAAAAGAGCGGATGCGTCTCCTACTCAACAATCATTCGTGGTGCTGCAGTTTTTGTAGGGCTGGAGCCCAACTTCTTATTTGGGTTATCGATGCCGTCATTCGACGTAAACATGAAGACAATGCTGAAGCTGACTGAGTTTGTATCGTGAAGCAAAAAGTCTCATAAACTTGAGAGATCGTTCTTCGATGTTGTGAACTGCTTATGCTCTTCTGACGTTGGACCTTTGAAACGAATCTTTTGTTATTAAATTCAGTGTTACTACGGCAAAGGCTTTAGCGAGCGTTACATAACTTGAAAATGACTAGAATTAGTTTTCTGTGCCTTTTAGTAAATGGAATTCCATGACGGAAAATTAACTTCAATATATTTGGCGGGTTTTTGTGTCTTCGTTTGGTTATTAAGGTAGATCGACATTTTCAGCATGTTAGTTCATCTGATTGAAGGTATAGCGTCGACATTGAAAGTTAACTTTGGTTAACGTGCAATAATTATAAAGGATTAACTTATCTATGTCTTTTTGTTGCAGGTGAGTGTGGCGTTCTATTCTTGCCGATGGTCGATCACTGCTTGGAAAATCGTGAGTATTTTTAGGGGTTTTCTCGACTGTTTCTTCACTCACGTGAGCTCCGCGTTGCCTGAGCGCCGTCACAGAATTAGAGACCTTTTATTTTCTCATTAACTTGAGCGTTGTTTTTGCTGAATTTACCCGCGTCACGGTCTCATTACTTGGGCCTAATTTTGGGGCATTAGTAGCTCTGTCACTCGCATCAAACAGCGCCGGCATTGCCTCATCTTCTCCGCAAATTCGGTATGTGATTTGCTGGCGGGACAAATTCATGGCAAATTTCCTCCTCGCGCTGACTGGAACTCAATTGTTTTGAGTAATACATATAATTTGTACCAAAATGACTTGCTTCTAAGACCATTCAGAAAGATTAGAGGGCTGTGATTAACGTTATTTGCAAGTAAATCGTTTTCTGGTTGAAATGCTTTCGGTGCAATCTTCATGAAAGTATGAGCATTCAATGCATGTTGGAATGACTGGGTTTGAATGGACAGAAAAATATGAAAATCTGGCTCTATTATAACTGGCGTAACTGAGTGAATAGCTCAAGTGTTCCAGTGATTGCCTTCTAAAAATGTAAACATTTTTTCGTATAATTATTAAAAGTGAGTTTGCTAAGAATGGTCGGAAGGGACAGGAGTTTGTCAGACATGTCTAAATTCATTGTAAAAGCCACGACATTTTTTCATGCACTCGTTTATTGACTTATCTTCTTGTTATTGCATACGAGCTTTAATTTTTTGGACTCACTTCATTTCATGTTACTCTTCATTCTAAGTTACAGATCTATTATGTTTTTAAGATATACGCATAAAATTGGGAATTATAAAGTGAATTTTACATGTTTTTCGTACGGAGAGCAGTGCATAGCCTAGCGCATTGTGACTGCATGGAGGGCTAAACCAGACTGTAACTGAGCAAATGCATGGTTCTGCAAGCGTAACTTTGTATATGACCACAGTCAAATTTACCGCGTTAGCGGAAGTGCCGACCGTCCGCTCTGACGGATAGACTGAAGAAGGCAACAAAAGACGCTTGACGGCGTGGACAAACTGGCACGCCACCAGTGCAAACAAGCCTGTATGACCTTCCTGGCTCAGGGGTAGACGTACTGACGGCCAAGTGACGGCAGCTCTATAGCTTCAGTGTGGTCAACGCGAACTGGACGATGAATGAGCTGAACGCTCGCGCTATTATGATACATGCATCCAGAAAATGGTGGATGTTTTGGCATAGACGAACACTGACTTGTCTTGTCGAAGAAACGTTTAGGCTAACGCGAGGAAAAGCGCTGATATGACTATCGTGTGTAAATTTAAAGCTTTCAACAAAGATTGTTATGCAAGCGATTGATATGCTGAAAAGGTTATTCAGATTATTACGCCGACCCTCATGTAAAATTGGTTTTCTAAAATTCTGGTGTAAATTAAAATTAGAAAACCTACAAAGTGAAAAAACGGGTGATCAGTTTCTCTGACCGTATTCAAGTTTACAAATAGAGCTCGCATTATGTTGCTGCTAGATACATTATGTAGCTAGCTAAACTATTTCTTTCGTGTCCTAATAAACACATTTGCATAAGTTTCCACTGCAATTCAAAATGTGGCTGTTTTCGCCTGACTGGTCGTGTTTACAGAAGCAGCGTTGCAATTGAAGTAAAAGCTGGCGTTGAATAGCAATGCAGTAGAGTGCCCCGATGTTGGCTTGGTTAGTCAGGCCTCCGCAAGGCAAGCAAAACAAGAGTGCCCTCATCAGGATAATGCTTCTCTCACGTGACTCAGAGGCCGGTGTTTGTCCTTGGCACACATAGAAATGCATTGTCGGACGCTCTCTCGCGTGAGGGAGAAGTTCAGATAGCTAGGTAATGTTCTGAATGGTTTGAGGTGAGTTTTGGGGACAAGTCGGTGACTCAACGTGCAGAGGCAAGAGGTAGGGAGAAGGTGGTTGTGGTAATAAAACGGTTTGTCCACACTTAGGATACAATTCAAGATCTCAACGCCATGACGAGTTATGTGTTGTGCCCAATTAATAAAAATATGGTTCAGGGTATGTTCTTAGTCTTACTCTAGAGTTCTTTATCGAGTTTTATTTCTATTTGTAGCAGATGTCGTGTATTTTTTGTTAAAAAATTGTTTCAAAAATCTGTTTCAGCGTTTTGCTTTTCCAAGTTTTTTCATCCTAACATAATTTATTTTATAATACCCGTAACGCTATTTTTTTCCTAATCATGATGCAACGATAAACTTGGGTGATTTCTGAATCTTTTAAACTTGTTGTCAGTGGAGCTATTTTTTACCCAAATGAACAAATGTTGAATTAACTTTAATTTATCAACTCCTATGCTCTACTTCCTCCACTATTGATGGGTCATAACATTCCCAGGGAATGTCAACCTATTCGGTGTGAGTGCTCTACAAGTTTCATTCATGCGAACACATAGGAAGTGACTTTTAAGATGCTGGTCCTGCCAGCAGTTGTTGCTCCCTCCGCACCAGTTGCCGATAAATTAGTTGGGCCTGTCGGCTTGTTTTAAGAAGGGTCCGCACTAAATTACTTAAGCTTACCATTGAGCGCTAGCGCCGAGTTCTGTCGATAGCTCTCATGTTCGGCCGCGCTGAAAAGCGAGGACCGTCTCGCTTCCGTCTCTGAGTGCTTTGCTTCTAGTTCTCTGTTGTTAGTTCTCTTTGCTTCTAGTTCTCTGTTGTTAGTTCTCTTTGCGCTCGCGGTTCTCTGTTGTTAGTTCTCTTTGCTTCTAGTTCTCTGTTGTTAGTTCTCTTTGCGCTCGCGGTTCTCTGTTGGTCACGAAGATATCAGTGAAGGCAATGTGTTCATTTCAAGTTAATGGATGCTTGTTAAAACGATCCTTGAATTATGGAAATGGTTGTGCTACGAATCTTTAACATTCATTCGTTTTAGTTAGACTTGATGCACACATATGTTGCTTTTGAGAGGAATTTAAAAATTCAATGTACTTTTTTGCGGCTGTGTTTAAGATTTTGGCTTCAAATAGAGTTCCTTTGGTCAGATTCCTCACAAGTGGCGCGTCTTCTATTATGGCATGCTAGCTACTGCTCTGATGGACTCTACTGGGTGTCGCCATTTCATCTGTGAAAGGAAGCCTCGCTCGCACTTGTCTCACTCGGAAAACTCTGTCGTAAATCGGGAATAGCTGCGCTTGGTATGGCGTGCGTGTGTCGTCTCTGTATGAGACGTCGCGAAATATTTTTCGAGTAGTGAGCACTGCCGCATGGGTTTTTTTCTACTCTTATTTAACGGGGAATTGACCTCTGCTGGTGGTTTATTTTGCGAGTGCCTTGACTTCTTTAGTTACTTAGAAACTAGTCTCCGCGCTCATGTATTTCATTGTTTTCATTATATTGAGTTTTCAATTCATGAAATGGTAATGATTATATCAAATTTTCTTTCATTCTGCTTTTCTACTAAGACACATCTAATGACGTTGTATTAAAGAACTGAATGCTCAATGCACATTTACACTAGTGAATATGTTTCATATTTGTTTTCGGTAATTTCCTCGGTTTACTTGAGAGTGACATGTTTCTGAATTCTTCCTTCATCATCTGTTGCTTTGTAACGAAATAGTCCGTTAGAATTGCAATTTTCAAGAGATATCTTCTTTTACTCAATTTGCAGCCCTTAGATATTGTAATTGTGCTCACTTTCTACCGTAGTTGCGCAAGTGCAAGAGTTCGGTCAATTGTAGCCCGGTCTTGCTGTCCGCGTCCATCCTTTGAACACTTCTACACAATTGACCTCAATGTTCAAGTACTTAACGCTTGAGATACACAAGAGGGCAGCTTTTGTGGGTAACGCTTTAACAAGATGTTTCTTCATTCTGATGTTACATGAGTTTTTGTCTTCAAGAAACGAGTTTGAATTTAATAGTTTCGCTGTATTTCTCCACTAAATAGAAATAATATGATATTCATACGAAAAATTCTTGAATAATGAGACAGTGGAAGACTCATTCAATGCTTTTTTCCATATACATTGGCTCTCAGCCTCATACATTAGAGCTAACCAATGTTTTGATGTTTTTATAAATACTTTTATTCTTCGAATGAAATTTTGGTGCACTATATTTTACAATATTTCTCAGATTGTCCTCTTTTTCTTTCGATGGCCCTGTCTCACAAGTGCAGCAATTCTTATATAACTTGAGGCTATCATCCACCCACACTGTGTATGCCCTCAATAACAAAACATGGGCAGCACGTCTCTGTGGCTCATCAAACTAAGGATCGCGTGAGCAGTTCATTGTCAGGTCTTCTCATCAGAGTGGCAGATGACTTTTTGTCGGTAAACAACAGGAAATGTTCAATTAATTGCACGCTTGTATTGTGTGTACATATGCAGTATATTCCCAACAACTCCTCACACAGATGGCCATTATAGCCCATACTTCCACTGTGAAGAACAGTGGCGGATGTCAGTTACGCTGTACGCAGCAGTGTGTGGTTGGTATAAATGCCATCCGTTCATAAAGAAATCCAATGTTGCCTTGGCTCTCCTATTCCTATAGCGTGAGAGTATGTTGGTTGCAGATGCCATTCATAGCTGACGAATTGCAATCTACTCTGACGGGGGCATTCCGCCATAATGACTGAGGAGAACAAAACGATTTCATATTAATCCGTTACTGACGATGTCACTGTTCTGTAAAACTTGCTTGCATTCCGCGCGTGTGTATCTTATCCTTTGCTTTTTCACTAGTACTCAAATTTTGAGTTTGACTTTTATCTGATCCAGAATTTGTTGCGATGTAGGAGACTATAGAATCAAAAAGTACTCGTGTAAGGGCCAAGAATCACATAGTTTTTCACTACTTAGATTATTTTTCATTTGAACATCCCTTGCTAACCACGTATGAAACGTATCTGAAATAATTGTTGCGAGAACTAGAAAAACACACCTTGTCACATGCACCTTAATAAAAATGTCTTTACCTCATTCGAATGCAAGAATGTCAAAGATTATTTTCAGTTTTGCTTCATTATAACGATATTAGTCCTGAACATCCGGACATAGGGGCTAGTTTGTATAACATGTTGTGTTCAATTTCTCATTTTATTACACTGGTTGTCGATAAATGGCAATCAAGTAGGATGATGCTTACAAAAATATTTAGTTGTCATAATTCTGAATGATGACACTTGTGCAGTGTTGCCTGTACAGTTGATACCACATACCGTATAAAAAGTAGTGTATTTAAAACAGATGCATTATTATATCATAACGTTGCAAGTGATAACTCTCAGGGTAGCTCATTGTAGTTTCGTTTGTTCGACAAACTTTGCGTTTAATTCATTATTGAATAATTTGCGTAAATTTCTTTGAGAACTTCTTCCCTCTGCCATTTTTCGACCTGCTGTTTAAGAAGCAGAACCTTTATGAAAATCCTGACCCTTGCAAGTTCGATTGTTCCGTCCGCACTTAGAAAGACCGTTAATTTTATTCGTTCTTAGTTTCCCATACTATAATGAACGCTTCTTCAGATGCATTACGGTTTTTACGTTCGCAGTATCGTTAATTTACTGTTTGGGGTTATATTTTATTGTAACTAAACTTAGCAGATTTTGATTTTCAATTGAATTGCTCGGTTCTGGCTTCACCGAGGTCCTGAACAGACCAAGTTCATTAACAGTTCATACTCCGCTACACTCGAATTGCATCAAACTCAACTAATGATGAGAGGGGCAAATAACACATAATCTACACATAATCTCACCGAGCGCAGGGCATTCGACATAGCAACAATATGGATCATGACAAATTTTTACGGTCGTTCTTGAATTAAGTGCGGGTTAGACGGAGTGTATGGTGGCACTAGCGCGTCGAGATCGCGTTATTCGTTGTGTACCGCGATGTCCAACTGCCGAGCGACAGGTGACCTGTTCCTTGCCTGTTGACGCTGGGTGATGTCCTGCAGCGGTCACCACGGGCAGCACAGACCTGCACCTCGTCCTGCCATCGCTTCCCTGCAGGCCCGCGGGTCCTGTGTCAATTCTCATTGCTGCCCTGTCACTCAACACAATGAAAGCCAATTGGCTATTGACACTCATGATGGAGGATGATTGTAAAGAAGAAGTATATGTTTCCTGCCTGTTCTGTGGCCGTCGCTTTCTTCTGGATGCGCGGGGTCTCGTGCTCTCGTGTAGCGTTATACAGCAAGTCAACTCTCATCGTGAAGTTGAGCACTGCGTTCAGTATTCAGTAGATGATATTTTAGGACCTGGTAATACAGGGATTTTTATTTAGAGTGATTTTTATTTAGAGTGATTCATTTTTCTCACCGCGCAGAAATAATTAGATAAGAGAAGTACGACTATTTCTTGTCGCTACTGCGCAGGATTTTGACCTCATCGGCAGTAACTGGAGAGACGGACTCCGTAGTGGTTTAAGATAGTGGCAAGATTTTCATCCGATTTACGATGCCTGCTCTTCCGTTATCACTACGCAAATTGAATGAAAAATCTGCTCCTAAATAGCAGAATGATCTCGTGCTATTCGCTCCTAAATAGCAGAATGATCTCGTGCTATTCGCTCCTAAATAGCAGAATGATCTCGTGCTATTCCTCATCGTGCTATTCGTGCAGTTTAGAATCCTGATGGCATTGACACTGAGGGAAAGGAAGTCGGGACTTCACCCGCTAGATGAACTTGCCTATAAATTATTCATTTCCTGATCTCAAAACGTTAAAATTCAAAAGTATACCATGGTAACTTGAAAATTCATAGAGTAGCATTCCACAAAACCCTAACACCAGCTGTGGTAATCACGAAGTTACACGGCGGTGTGGTGTGAAGTCCATATTCCTAACTATATGGTACCATGGATTCACGTGTTTCGTTGGGAAAATACTGCGTGCTTCATTTCTGTCTATTTATCGAGCAATTTATGCGTTCTCTAGACAAGTGCAATATGTTTCCCTCACTTGAGACGCTGCTGTCAACACAAGACGGCTCGAGCCGTCAACTGGGCGCTCATCCCTGCCATCTGTCTGTGCCAGAAGTGCTAGGCAGGTGGACCGTCTCGCCGCCACTTGTCTATCACATAATATTTATCGCCGCATTCCTCGCGCTGTGGAGTCAACGCACTGTTCTCTCTCTTCACAGTTCCGACCATTGCGAGAACGTTTCGTTCATTGAATAGCCCGTCATACCTCGCAGTCTTGATTGCTTCATGATTTATTCCGTTAGAAGCTGAAACAGTGTGCGACAAGTCTTTTGTCTTAATAATCAACATATCGTTTTAAATGAAGGTTTAAATATTTTTTATTAAACATTTATCTAACTCTATTATTACTATCAATATTGTTCGAAATTTTGGGGCTTGTAGAATTTTTTCGCAGATTTGCTTGCTTATAATTAATGATTTTACTCCAGCAACCGACCTCACCTGACGCTGGTCTATAGTAGGTTGTTACACCATAATTATTTTTCTTTAGTTCTTATCAAGAAACATTGACATTGACCGAACACAGTTTCCAGAAAGACGCATTCATGGTCCTCGGACCACTTATTGATGTCACATTTCAACTACTTTGGAAAAAAAATAGGTCTTTACTACCACCTAGAGGAAAGGGAGGGGATCAAGAAGTGGAGTTAAAATACTTTCAATATATCTTGAAGGCAGCGTTTCTCGAATTATAGAATTCCAGAGCTCCTCTTTGAAATTCTTCAGTATTCTCTACGTGATGATCCTGAGCTGCTTAACAGAAGTATAGCTTGAATTCTTTGAATCTGCTATAGATTTTTGTTCCTCAGGTAGACAAACTATATTCCAGGTTTTTTTTAATTTAGCCATCGAAGTAGGACTTGCTTGAAGGACTTGCTTTCACTTCGGTCTTCCATCAGGGCTGATATTTTTGTTGTCGGTGCTGCGTGCGATCGGATGCATCTCGAATTCCTCGGGAAATAATCATCAGCAAAAACGTGATCATCACTTTTATTTTCACCGCTTGTTCCTTCTATGATTTGTTTTTTCGGTGTAACTCCATCCAACTTATAGTGTATGTTCATTACAGTTTTGGCGTGGAATGCCAGTTCTGTTTGTTCAATTAATTCGCAATGACTTGCCATTTGAAAGCTTAATCAAATTTGTGGGCTGTTTAATTTCATCTTGAATATTAATGATCTTACATTGAAGATGTTTGTGCCGTGAACCTTCAGTCTCAACCCTATGCGAAGCTTCGACTCATAAGTTTCATTAAATTATTGGAAGTCGGTGCGATGCTCGGCCCAATCCTCTTGTTTAAGACCCGGTATGCAAACACATAATATCCGTGAAATGCGGTCAGCGATATTAGACGGACGGTTGTGTTTGCTTTCTAAATATTACTTGCTCACGTGTAGCAGGAGCATGAAGTGAACCTCGGCTTAATTTGAGTTCGTGTTTTAGACCCTTCATGTCAGCCCCAGTGGGGTCTCATAGAGGTGAGTTACGGTACGTATTCAGGTTATTTCTTAACGCTCTTGCGATTCATGAATAATTTTCGTTTTGTGATCTTTAACTCAGCGTATAATACAAACCAAGTTAAAAAGTTTTAATCAATCGTACATTCACCATTATTTTCAATGACTTTTTTTATCATTTGCCGATTAGCTTTTTAATGCCATCCGAATAAAATGAATACTGTTTCAATTCAAAAAAGCTTTGGATGTTCTCTTTCAGCTGATTGTCTTCAGTAAATTTCCTGCCTTGAAGAGCATTCTGTGAAGACCTAGAGAGATGAAAAAATCGATCGGAGTGATCATCAGGGGAATATGGTGGATGTGGTAGTACACACCAGCCGAGTTGCAAAAATTTTTCTTGCGTCACTTTTGCAACTTGTGGTCTTCCATTGTCATAAATGAGGATGACCGTTTTTCTGTTGACAAGGGCTGGACGCTTATTTCTCAGATTTTCATCTACTCGCTACAATTGGTATTGAGTTCTTTCACTAATTCAAGAGTGCTTAGACGAGGATCATTCTCCACGACGTTCTTAAAGCCTCTTCGTCGATGTCTGATAAGTGCCCAGCCCTAGGCTTATAGTCCAAGCTCAAATCACCAGGACGAAATTTTGTGACTCAATTTTTTACTTCTCGATCTGTTAGGATATCTGGCCATAAATGCTGCATATTTTCCTCGCTGTCTCTGCTGCACCATTTTTCTGTTTAACTCCCACATCATATGTCAAATATGTCTTCCATTTCATGGGTTATTTTTTATAATTTAACTACGATGCAAGAGGTAAAATGACTCTGAAAAAATGGAAAGAATCTCTACCTAAATTCAGACCAGTAAACCAAAATTTAAGCGTTTCAAAATGGACAAAAAGCTCTTCTGATTTACATAAAAAAACGGAATTCATTTACGAATCGACCTAATATTTCTTAACGCCGTTGTCGATCATTCGAGACTGCTTGTATAGTTTTTGAATATTTCTATTTTTATAATTCAATAATTTTATTCCAAAAATCGTAAAAAAAATTCTGAAATTTGCAGTTCCAAGCCTAATATTTCACGTGCTGTAACATTTTGCAGTGTCCTCAAATTACTACTGTGAATTGCTTAAAATTTTTTTTCGACGACCGTAACTTCTCGTAGGAGTTACTTACGTTCATAAGTTCATGTTTCAGTGCAGGCGTGCTCTGACTGAAATATACTTAGTTCATTGATTTTAGCGTGCGGTAAATTGTGGATATCGAAGCTTCAGAAAACCATTTTCTGAGAATTCCAATCTCCTATGACTGAACTGTAGTTATTTCTTTCCGATTTAGAAACGCAACTTTTTCTCCCATGACTCAGTATATGGTGACTATTGCGCGATATTTGACAGGGAGAAGAACTGGTACTTATTCAATTTCACGATCCTTGTTCAAAGCTATTACGAGCTTTTAATACGTTAACGTTATTTCTAAACTCCATTTTTGAAGTTGATACTTTCATAAGCTTGCTGATAACCATCGTCCAGTTGCCCGCCACGGTGTGGCCTGGTATAGGGGCGCGCTGGCGACCAGGTGTTGTGCGCACCTCCTGCAACACCTGTGGAGCCGGCGCGCCGTGACTTGGTGTTGGGCTCACTTCGCTACACGCGTTTGCTGTGCTGCGCTCGCAGCCCTCTTTACTTGCAACGCGCACACATACGGTTTCGTTAACCGCCATTTTTGTGGGCCTAACTTGAATGTTTAGGTTACGCGTTGCTTAGTTAAATCCCGTATTGCTTGGTTTAAATGACAAGTTCCAGTTCCTATGTTTTGAAAGAAAGATCGTTTTCCGAATAAAAATGGAATGAGCAACGTATAGTAATTCATATCCTTAGATTGAAAATAGGGGTGATCAACTCAATCTTTGGTTCGTTTCCAGGAATAACCGCGGCTGGTGTCGAATTCGGGGATTGGTCTGCCGAAGCTGGCGCTCACAATGTGCCTAATTAACTGGAATCGTTTAATCAGGCTTTGAGACTGGCATACCTTTCTAGACTCGGTGTTTCTCTCCCGATTCTGTGCACTGAGTGAGGAGCTTGAACTCTGAGTGACTGGAAGCTGTAGTTCTGCATTTTATTATGTTCTGAAACTCATAAAAATAAAAAACCTGAAACATTTACCTTATACAACGACTAAGGTTTTTCGACTTTACCAGTTCGGTGTTGTTCTAACTAACGTACTCTTTCGATTCCCATACGCAAAACTGGATTGAATAGGAATGATGTTCTTCATACGCTTCACTTCTAAAATTATTGAGAGTTGACATTAATGAAAATTTTTGCTATACTTTAGTTAGGAAATCAAACAGACGCTTAAATATAGCTAGTATTAGCAGTTTTGATTGACACTGCGTGTCACGAGATATCGTTCGGTCCTACCCCTCATTAATTTGCATTAACAAGGAGACCGAGTTCTCGG
>JACJUY010000518.1:178480-224154 GCA_014220935.1 Platorchestia sp. MABIK | reverse complement strand
ACAACACATCATGCAACACACCATGCTACATATCATGCAACACATCATGCAACACATCATGCAACACATCATGCAACACATCATGCAACACACCATGCAACACATCATGCAACACATCATGCAACACATCATGCAACACATCATGCAACACATCATCCTACACAGCCAGCACATGCTGTGCATCAGAGGTGAACGTTTTCACTTCGAAATATTGCGGAATTCAAAATACTGTTTCTGGCAATCAAAATTTTTAAATAGTTATTATTTTGAATTAGAGAATATTTTAGGATTCACGTAACGCTGTTTTAGAAACTTTTCAAAATTGAAATTTTTGAAATTCAATATCTTAGATGAGCAAACGAGAGATATGCCGTGTACCGTAACGGATGATGAACCAATAAGTCTGTCAAGTGATAAAAGTAATTTATAAAGCACCTCAGTAGCTGGTGACCTGAGCCAGCGTTTCTCGATCCATGATTTTCAAACAATTCATGTCATTATAGCCGTCCAGAAAGGATTTTTTTTAAAGAAATTATGTTTTATTCCAATCAAGCCTGATTCCAATCAACTTGTGCATTGGTTTTTCAAACCTCTTATTACTGACACGAGGGAGCAATGACGGTTACCCACGGTCTAGCCAGTGCCCATGTCCGACACCTGGATGAAGTGAGGAATAATTGTGGCTGAGTTCTCCCTTTTCCCAAAGGGGAGAATCATAGGACGTCATTGCAGGGATTCAAACTGCCGACCTTCCTGTGAAAGGCGCGCTCTTAGCCACTCGCCCCAGGTGACCACAACCGGCAACAGAACTTCTTCTGCCGACTTGGCTTCGTTATTTTTGGTAATTCTGGTAAAATCCTCTAAGTTCAATGAAAGAAGTCTAAAACTTGAATATGATGGCCAGAAAGTTAGCATATATCTTAGCCTAAGCCACAAAAGAACTGCTGCTGCCGGTTGTAGCCCAACAAAGATAAATAGTTTCAAATACGGCCGTTGATTCGTAAACTGGTGACGCAGTCAACATAACGTATTTAAAGTCAACGATATGTTCTTCATTAAGTACATTGTCTAATTGTAAGCGATAACGAATTGATTCCTGAGGTTGAGATTTCTGTCTTCCTGAACTCAGTTAGCTTACATTCGCGGCCTGATTTTCAAGGGATTTACTTCGTTGTAGCCAAGTCGACTCAAAATAATATACGATGTTAGCTGTACTGCTGCGACAACGAAAATCAATTGGAAATCCAGAACCTAAGTTGTTAGCGAAGTTAACTAGAGATCGGCCACAAGTTTTGCACAGTCAGGATGCTTGGAGTTGATGCTGAACAGCAAACTGTCAGAGGAAAGGAGATGGTCTGAGTAGCCTCCTCTCAAATCTAGTCACAATTCCACGGTAGAAGTGATTGAGATTGACAGCTGTCTCTTCAGCTAAAGCTAAACCCATCTTTGTGATCTAATTCTAACGATGACAGCGCACTGTTGTCATTTTTCTCTTTATACTGTTAATTTTTTGAGTTTGAGATAAATTCCTCATGTTTGTTTTATTCTCAGGTCCTCCGTTTTTCTAAGTGATCTTCAAACTCACTAAACTTACCATCTTTGCAAGTCTCCAATCAACTTGAACTATTTCCCCATCATTCTTTATTATTACTGCGTAAACCTACTCGTGACGGAGAGCGGGTTTGCTTCTTTTTATATCATAAGTACAGCAACAAGCTTTTGTAAGCACCCTAGTGGATGTCTTGCCTCCCTTATTTTGGAAAAGCACACTAATATATTTTACATTTACTGCGAGGTGTTGTTCTGCAAAGCAACGCTCCCCACTTTAAGCAAACTCACTTCCTAACCAACAAAGCATCAGTTCATAAGGTTTATTTGCTGATTGATTGAAAACCGCACAACTGGCTGCGTCTTTGCCTTGAGGGCAACAGTTTTAAAACCAAACTCTTCTCTCTGTTTAATATTTGTTTTGAATGCGCGAAAGTGACGTCTTCTGCCTAGGGGCATTCTGTTGTTTGAGAAGTTCCCAACTTTGCCCAGCTGCAGGTCACTTGAGGCATGGGTACCTCATAAATAGCTAGTTTAAGTAGTCTCAGGCAAATTTGAACCAGAAATTTCATGGCATTTGTGGCCTTTGGGCAGGTTCTGCACTCATGTTCAATCGATGCTTACAAAATAGAAAGCACTTTTACAATATGCTAGCTATGGATGTTATTTTAATTGAACGGAAATTTCCGATTATATAAGTTTCTCAACTGGATTCGTCCGTAGAGACACAGTTGGACCTGCTACTGAGCAGGAGACGCGGCGCAGAGCAGATAACCTGATTACGAACATCGTCCTTTGTTGTTGCCGTGTAGCAGAGCTGAGCTCTCACGAAGCTCTCCCTCACCACTCGCCGTGCTCCTGCGTGTGCGTGGCAGAAGGCAAGAGATGCACGAATGCATGCGCAGATTTCCCTTTTTTGGGATTAAATTTATTCTTTATGTAGACCTAGTTCAGTTTCTCGCTACATTTGGAGCTTCCTGATTCTGTTATGCAAGTTACACCTTTTTGTTGATAGTGCTGCGACTACGCATGTAGTAGCCGAATTTCAATTCAACAAATTTGCAGGAGTACAAACTAATTTGAATCGTTGATCGCAAAGTCATGTCTTTATCCTTCTGACTCTGCTCAGTTCACAATTTTTTTTGTCCGTTCATTTTTTTAGTCCAATTTTGAACGTTTTTTAATTGTTTGTCCGTTCAACTATTTCTCTCTTCCAATTATAGTCTCTACTTTATTTCCTGAAAATCATCTACTGAGTGAGAAGTTCAATCATTCACATTGAAAGCAAGAAACACATTTTTACAAGGAAAACGGCAATCCCACTTGAATAACATGTTAACTGCCAAACATGAAATGATACATTTGAAGTGAGTGCTGCACGTGGTCTATTTTATGGAATAAAGTGATTATCAAGAGTGCTGCTTCGCATACATTGCTTTCAGTAATAATTTCAGTTCTTACTCTCTGGGTAAAATTTTTTAAATGTTAGCTCATTTTTTTATTCATTTTCGCATTCCTGTAATAGCTAAAATTTGTCGACTCAAAACTTGTATCGCTCGTACACGCTGCGTGGACAAGGAGCGAAATTCAATATGACACCTCCCGTGCACTGGAGGGGTTAGTTTCATTCAGTTTCAAAAGTCATGCAAACTACCGAGACGAAATATCTCAGGCCTTCGAGTAAGTGTTGAAAACAGAGTACTAGGCTGATCGACTGTAGCGAACTCCAGAAAGGAGTACAAAAAATATTTAGGTAAATATGTTCGGCACTGATAACACTGGGGAACACTTTTTCAGTAACTTTGAGTTGCAGTGGATATTTTAACTGATTCTAAAGGAGTTTTAGGCGCTGATTTCAAACATGAAATTAGACTTTCTCTACAAACTCTAGTTTGTGTGCATTTTGAGGTTAGTGAAATTATACAAATGTGAACTTGCGTAAACCATGGATTTACATTTTCACATCCAAATATATAAATAGCTTCAAATATGTTCATCATTCTTCTTTTGTTTCATTTAAAACATTGCTTCCAAAGAAAAACATCATTGCAGAAACAAGCCTGATAATTGCCACTTTATATGTCGATGCTATACACTCAATCGTCAGAGACGTAACCTATCCTCGTTAGTCAACCGCGCCTACAAGGCATATTTTGAAGTTCATCTTGGTGATCAAGGCAAGCAATGGGCTCCTCATGTTGTTTGCCACAATTGTGAGGAAATGCTTCGAGACTGGACCGCAGAAAACGCAAAGGTCTGCTTTTGGAGTTCCAATGATTTGGCGCGAACTCACCAACCATGTAACTCACCGTTATTTCTGCATAGTAAACACAACGGGTGTTGGGAGGAAAAACCGACCAAAGATTACTTATCCGAACATTACCTCAGCTATTCGGCCTGCTCCAAGCTCTGAAAAAGTTCCTGTTCCAGTTTTCAAAGGCTTTCCTTCATTGAACGATAAAGACATTGGACATGATACAAGCAAACAAGATAGTTGTGACAGTGAATTATCAGAAAAGTGTTCACAATCGGAGTACTGTTCTTCACACACTGAACTTTTCCCAGTCCCCAAGCCTCTTCCGCAGGCTGAACTTAATTATTAAGTGCGGGATTTCGGTCTTTCAAAGAAAGCAAGCAGAGCTTTTGGCATCAAGATTACAAGGCAGAAATTTTGTTGATCGATCACTCTGTAAAAGTGTCATATTTCAGAAAGCGTGAGGAGCTTTTTGTGACCTATTCAGAAGACAGGCAGTTTGCTTACTGCCATTACATCCCAGGGCTTCTCGAAAAACTATGTTTACCATACTGTAGTCCTGTTGAATGGAGACTCTTTAGACAGTTCAAAACGTAGTCTAAAGTGTGTTCTCTTACATAATAGCAATGTTTATGGTCACTCAGTGCATTTGTGGAAAGACGATGATGATATGAGAATGGTCATGGACTCATTGAACTATCATGATCACAATTGAGTCATTTGTGTAGATCTAAAGATGGTCAACTTTCTTCTTACACAACAGAAAGGCTTCACCAAGTTTCCATGTTTCCTGTGTCTGTGGGACAGCCGAGCACGAGACAGACATTGGGTCCAGAAGCCCTCGTCTATTCGTGACACCCTTGAAGCAGGCATGCCAAATATCAAACTAGACCCAATTGTGAGCAGAGATAAGATCATCTTTCCTCCTCTTCACATGAAGTTAGGTTTGATGAAGCAATATGTCAAGGCACTGGAAACCGAAGGTGAATGTTACAAATGCACCACCACAGCTTTACCAAGGTTATCATTTGAGAAGATCAAAGCAGGCGTGTTTGATGGCTCACAGATTCGAACCCTAATTTGTGATGATGAGTTTGTTGCTAAGATGACCGCTTTAGAAAAGTCAGCATGGTTATCCTTTGTGGCAGTCGTTCAGAATCTCCGAGGAAACAATAAGTGGGAGAACTATATTGAACTTGTGAATAGAATGCTCATCGCTTTTCATGATCTCGAGGGCAACATGAGCGTCAAGTTTCATTTTATGAACAGCCACATTGATAAATTCCCTGACAACCTGGGGCTGTGAGTGACGAACAAGGAGAGCGATTCTACCAAGACCTAAAGGTCATGGAAGAACGCTACCAGGGGCGCTGGAACAAAAGTATGATGGCTGACTACTGCTAGAGCCTCAAACGAGATTGCCCAGATGAAGTGTACCAACGCAAACGCTACAAACGCAAGTTCCTACATGAATAAAATACACAAACTAATTGATAAGCAGTTATCAGCTGTGGTGATGTTCTGGCGGATGCTAATTTTATCTTTGGGATAAAGATTGATGTTTTCTGAGAAACGCTATCAGAAAATACGGCACAACCAACAATAGTGAAATAATTTACTCTCAAATCCCATTTTAATATTCTGTTTCTTTTGCCTTTAATAACATACAGAAATAACTTTCATACCGTTTTAAGATTCAAGTGAATAAAATAATTGTTTGCTAATATTGCAATTTCCTATTTATAATAACGAAATATTAAAAACCTAAAATGTCAAATTGCATAAAATCTGTTGCTTGCAGACAACAACCGACTTCAGATTTGAAATCATCAAATCAACACACTCAAATTGACTATAGAAATTTTTTTCCGGTGCAAAGAAATGAGTGTTCGCCAGTGTTATCTTAAACAACCAAGCGTATATAAATGAGAAACCGTAGGGTTCCTTTAGAAGAGACAAGGAATCGTTTTGTAACGTATGAAGGCACTGAGACCGTAAGGAACCACAGGGAACCATTGAATACCGTTGGAAAAGAGCACAAAAAACTATGAGCTGGTTCATGGAACGAAAATCAGAGAGTCGAGGTTCCGTTGGACGCGGCAAAAAAGTTAACACCGCTAGACAAGACAGTAAATGGCTTTAGCGAGCTCCAGAGAATCAAGAGCAGTTCAGAAACGCTGCATGGTACACCAAACAACTCGACTGAAGATCGAGCGAACGCCTAAACTTGTCTAACGTTTCAATTCACCTCAAGTTTGTTACGAATGAATCTTGAGCCCAATAAAGAACAAACAGAGAAGAGCAAACATTTGAAAACTAATTGGAACATCTGCCGACACATTCCGCTCTACATCTGGCGTGTTGAAGCAAGTGATTGCATGTTTATTTAAATAAACATGGGAAGCAGTGAAATTAATATTCCATCAATAATCAAGGCTAGCAATACGAATATTTCACGTGAACAATTCGTTAACGTTGTTTAGTATATTGCTCGAACAATTGTTTACGTTGCATTTCAACTGGTGTGAGCGACAATAATTAAAGCGAAGGGAAATGTTTTATCTCAAAAGAAGTTGCTCTCGCCTTGCAAATAGAAAGCAAAAAACTAACAACAGATCTTGTGCATTTTAATTTTAAATGGAATGCAGGCGATGTTTTTTAATCAGGATGTTACTTTTTATTCCTGAGAATACAAGAAATTATAATTTTTTGTACAAAGAAATTTCATTTGGCGATAACCGTGTTTTTTGTGAGATGAAATTGAACCCATCTGAATGTGAAACATGGTGACAGCTCGTCGACCATTTTAGCTGCCAGGATTTCAAGGAAAAAACAAGCCCAAAATGATTACTAAGTCATCGCTATTCTTTGCCAATCATTTCTAAGAAACATCAAAACGAATTTGCATCAATAATTTCAGATAACATCCAATCATTACCGCAGAACACCCAGAATTAGCATCATCTATTTACAGATACGTTGATACAGTATAACTCAATTCGTACTATTTCAACCTTCATTGCTATTCATGAACAAAGTTTTCCGTTGTTTCTTTTACACTGCGCGAGTGCATAATTTCGCGCGGATATCAGGTGGGTACAGCATTAGAAGATAGCTTGGAACTGCATATTGAGCCATACATTATTCGTCAGGCCTAAATTTCAAATCATGACATTTATGCAAGTCTGTCCCCTACGGAAAAATTAAACACTAGCATAAAAATGCCTTAAGTTTAACTTGAAGTTCAAATTGATGTTTTAAAACCAATCGTTTTCATTCATCCAAGAAAGGAAAAACATCGGTGATTGTTTCACGTCTGCAAACCTGAGCATAAAATTCAATACCTTTGTTCGCGTCAATTCCCTTGATTAACGCGTTTTAAATTCAATTAAAACATTTGAACCGAGTTTCCAAATCCTGGATTCTAAACTACAATATAATTCATCAAAACGTTCCAAAATTCCCGGGTTTGAAATACGCGGAATTTTACTTCTTTGAAGAGTTAGGAGCCTTTCTTCAAATTACTGCCGCGATATTCATTCTATTTATTCGCAAATGAGGGAACTTTTTGCCCCTCACCCCTCGTTCCTTCAGGAAGACTCACACCCGCTCCCTCCAACTCCCTGCCCTCCGGAGAAGTTCTTCCCAGCCTCCAGCGACGTCTGTCACTCCAATTGAGGGAAGGCCTTAGCTTCTCGTATCGTTCTCGCTTCTCTTCCTTCTTTGCTTCCTTAACTCTAATTCTTATCCCTCCCCCCTCAATCTCCTCCACTTTTCATCTTTCTCCCACTCCTCGCCCCAATTTCTCCCCAGTGTCTTCCTCCTGAACCCCACTTCCCAGCCCTCTCCCCCTCCTCAGCCCCACTTCTCATTCCTCTCAACCTTCTCACCCACACTTTTCATTCCTAACTTCTCCTTTATCATCACTTCTCATCCCTCTCTCCCTCCTTACCTGCACTCCTCGTCCTTTATCATTCCTCACTTTACCTCCCATCCCACTCTCTATCCTCATTCCTCTTGTCATCACTCTCTCCCTCATCACCCTTACTTCTTATAGTTCTGTTCCTCATCAACCCCACTTCTCGTATCGCTCTTCCTCCTCACCCCACCTTTCATCCCTCTTTTCTTCCCCTTCTTTCTCCCTTTTCTCTCGCCTCATCCCCATAAAGAAGAATTCAGCAGTCTTTTAGACCTCATTCCCATACATGACAAGTGGTAATTATAATTAACTAGTACACTAGTCATACTAATTAGATCGACGATCGCTGGTGAGCAAAATCCCAATTAATGACAATGATTCGGAATTCTAATTAATTGTAACTGTTATCAAGAATAAATAGCTTTAATTTTTATTAAATATAATAAGTAAATAGTTATTATTCAATACGTTGGGCCGCTTTTTATTGTCGGAAACGATATTAATTGCTTTTTCTGAGGAAAATCGAATGAATTCTTGTTTTGTTTCGTTTGTCCTCAGAGAACGCGACGAGGACTTGTGTTGACACTTGTGTGGACACTTGTGGGGATACTTGTGTTGACACTTGTGTGGACACTTGTGTTGACACTTGTGTTGACACTTGTGTGGACACTTGTGTTGACACTTGTGTGGATACTTGTGTGGACACTTGTGTTGACACTTGTGTGGACACTTGTGTGGACATTTGTGTTGAAACTTGTGGGGATACTTGTGTTGACACTTGTGTGGATACTTGTGTTGACACTTGTGTGGACACTTGTGTTGACACTTGTGTGGACACTTGTGTTGACACTTGTGTGGACACTTGTGTGGACACTTGTGTTGACACTTGTGTTGACACTTGTGTGGACACTTGTGTGGACACTTGTGTTGACACTTGTGTTGACACTTGTGTGGACACTTGTGTTGACACTTGTGTTGACACTTGTGTGGACACTTGTGTGGACACTTGTGTTGACACTTGTGTTGACACTTGTGTTGACACTTGTGTGGACACTTGTGTTGACACTTGTGTTGACACTTGTGATAACTTTTGCACAGAATGTGAGGCCCGTACGCAACTCTCCCACAGCACCCACACAACTCTAACACAGCTCTCCCACACAGTATTTTCTGATCTTTCACACAGCACATACAACACTGATACAACACACAACACACATCACACTCACACAACAAAACAACTCACACAACACTCACACATTAAAACAACTCTCACAACACTTACTCAACATTTAAACAACTCTTGCAACACTCACACAATATGCATACAACACACACAACAAACACAACACTCACAGCACTCGGATAACACTCACAAAAGACACACACTACTCACAGCACTCGAATAACACTCACACAACAAACACAACCCTCACAGCACTCGGATAACACTCACACAACACTCACAGCACACGGATAACACTCACACAACACTCACAACTCAGCCATCTGGGCAGGAGGAACATGCACGCTCTGTTAACTCTGCTTGAAAGCCTCTCTTTGAAAAGCCTCTGATTAACAGGCCTCTGACTAATAGGCCTTTGATTAGTATTCCCCTGATTAATATCGCAATACACATGCCGAAACTTTGATTACGAAGCCGGCCTGTCAACGGGAATAAAAGAGGCTGTCGGGTGGTTCTTCATTACGGAGGTGGTGCTGCTTTGAGGTGCAAATTGCGGGGAGTTGGCGCGAGTGGCAGCAACAGCGGAGGGAATGTGGCCGTCAACTGCAGCTCTTGCTTGATTGTCACCTTTTTTTGCGAGACACTCTGAATTACAACGAGACTTTGAGCTCACCTCTGACGCGTGACGCTGAAACTGCCCTCAGAAATGCGGAATATTGTTCAGTTTCCAGATATCGAAATGTAGTTCTCATTAACCCTGGGAAAACTGGACGATGAATGAAAATTTTCTTGACAATTTTCCAAACGAAATGCGTATCATTATCACAGTGAATAAAATAATTCATGCTTCAACCGAAGCAGGAATTGTAAAATGCGTAATTTCATTTTCGTATTGCTGTCTCAGAGGTGGAAAATACTTTCGTTGTACTTACTTTCATGAACTTACTTCTTGTTCATGACCCGATATTGTTCATTTATATGATTAAAGAACTCATGTACAACTTTTCACATTCAAATGCCTATCAATATTAAGGTTAACTAACGAAAAAAATGAACTCCACTTTAGCGTTTTGCACTTCCTACTCAAGAAAGCAGCTAAAACTAATTTTCTAAATGACAGACAGAACGCTGCAAATTTACTTTCACGGAAAATAAATCAAAAGTTATATCAAAATACAGAGTTCTCACCGTTTGAAAACCAAAGAAAGGGAACTTTTTCGGGAAATATCTGGACGCGGCGTGAAGAACTTCTCTTGCTCTCGGTCCAGCAACGCTGAGGCAGCCGAGGTCTTCTGTGACGTTGGCGAGGCTCACATTTCGCTGGTCCCATTTGTGCGCCTTGTGTCGCAGCCACCTGAGAAGCGGCACACTTGCAGCCATGTGGCATGCGCTCATGTTTGCGCGCCATACCTCTGCCACTTAAATGCACGGAATGAGTTGATATTAAAGGGGCACGTTTACAGGGATGTCTGGTGTTGATGTTTGAGTGGCACACTTCTGTAGCTTGAATGAAGGGGTGCCATCTGATGATTTTAAAGCAGCACACGCTACTCACTAACAAGACATGCCGAAAAATTATGAGTTAATGTTAGTAATTTTACATGCATTGTCAGTACTTCATGCAGTATGCTTTGGGAGTGAATTGCAAACAAGTTGACACATCGTCAAACAGCTATTGGAATTTTAGGCAAACTTATTTTGAGGAAACAATTTAAACAATTTATTCACCCCTAAGGTCGTATAATACAATAAGCTAATATCGTAAAATGCAATGATCGTCTGTAATTTTTATGCAGTTTCAAACTACCCAATGATTTCAATAGACTTTATTTCAGCCCCCAGTTCACCTAAAGTCGTATACCTCAAACTCGAGCTGTGAACAAAAGTTAATGATTTTAATTCTGTTGATTTTATCCTCTGATGTCTTTTCTCTTCTGTTAGGTATCCAGCATACCTGAGGTCGCGCATCTTCCAGCTGGATCTCAGAAATATTGCTAATTCATCTCTAATTCCACCCGACAATTACAACACCCTTCAATGTGGTTCCCGCCTACCTGAGGTCGTGCATCTCGGACCCAGACCCAGTGACGACGAAGAAGGTGTCGGGGGCGGTGTGTGTGATCGTCCACTCTGCGTAGACGGTGCCTGCTTCGGTCAGCGCGTGCGTGACGGTGCACCGTCCTTCTCGAGGCAACCTGAGAAATTATTTGTTTGTCTTCTTAAAATTATTTCCCATTACAGAGCACATCCGTGCATCATAAATGGATTATAATATACTTTAAAATCGGACTTTGTACATCCACGGTAAACTTCCGAACATTAATGCATTGTATCAACTAGACTTCTATGAGTCAAAATTAAGCGATCATTGATGCTGTATTGAATAACAAGCTTGTTCTAAGATCGTTTTTCAAAAAACTCAAAATTTCAAGAACGCTATTCACTGAAGAATCAATTTTATAGAAGCGTTCAATGCACATAGTGATTAAGAGGTAAATAAATTGTTTAAATTGTTTAAAAATTGTTTTAAATTGTTTAAATGAAGACGGTCACTACGCAAATTTCAGCGCGAGAAACTTTTGACTATTTGAACTTGCAGGGAAACAAAGTAAGGTCCTTTAAGCGTGCGTTATAATTTCACTCAGTGTATGCATGTAGCTGCGTGCTTACTCCTCGTCACCGGGAAAATTTAAGAAAAAATCAAAAATTAAAAATTTGGCGAAGTCTCGGCAGGTAAAAGCGAATTCTAAAAATTTGATTCATTATTTAAACAACGAGATAACAATTTCTGTCGTTATATCAAAATCCATCATACCCGAATATTTATTCAGAGCAGAGTTGGAAAATGTTCAGTGATTGTTTTCAATTTGGGAAGTGTTTAGACGATAGACAATAACTTAGATTGTCGTTTAGACAAGAACTTTTATGGTTCTCTAAAACACAATAAAGTACCATAGAAGTAGGTACCATTTGTTACCGATAGTGTGAGCAAATTTCACATTCATAAAATACGTAAATATTTCAAAAATTAAATGAAAATTATACAGTTAATTTTCTATCAAAAAAGGAAATGACTTTCGCTAACATTATTTTCTATCATATTTGCATTGAGCATATGAAATAAACACTAATAATAAAAATCTGTTTAATAAAATATTAATGAAACTATTTTCTTTCCTCCTGACTGTAACAGAACTGCGAGCGTCTAAGTCTTAACAACCGCAATGAAAATTTTTAAAACTGCCGACACCCACGCATTGATGTTCCTTGGTTGTAGTGAAGTGCGTCGTGCAGGAACGCTATGAACATATGTTTTTACGCACCAACTGAACGTACTCTCAATCAAGCGGCGCAATGCTGTGCATTTCGAATAAGTTTGAATTACAACGTCGATGTCAATAATGGAATTCAGACTAACTTCTATATTGCCGACCTACAATCACTCTTTCATAACTTTACATTTCACTCTCAATCGTCAGTCTAAAGCCGTTGATAAATTTTATATTAAGTCTGAAACAGCCGTGACATGTTGAGTCAAATTGCTTATCACTATTATAAAAGGACCCGCGTCCGTCCGTCTGTGCGTCACACCCACCAGCCTGCAGTGTGTGATGAGCGTATCTGTGATACAAGCTTCATCAACTCCACAATTATTTTCGGTACATTAACCCAGTACAGTCAGAGTCGGAATGAACATCACGTGTATTGGTAGGTTAGACTAGGTTGTATAGAATATCAGCAGTTGAGACTGAGGAAAGGTTAGGAAAGGTATAAGATAGCATAGAAAATTGTGGCAAAGCTATGTTAAAGCTCAGTTGGTCTGCCACTTTATCACCCTTTCAAGGAAGCTTAATGAATATTTTTGAAAGGAGTTTCACCAGTTCACAGGATTAAGAGTATTTTAATCGCGGGTTCTGTTGGGTTGGATATATTTGTTTTTGATCCACATCTGAAGTATGTTTTTTAGGAAATTATCGATTCCAGTCATTTAAGACGGATTGCGTACACCATAAAAACTCTACACCTCGACCTTCTTGCAGCGCCAGCAGCGTAACATCACCTCCTCCCCCCTTTAAAAAAAAACTGGGGTGTACTAGTATCACTAATTTTTGAGAAATAGCTTCCGTAGAATTGGTGTTTGTAACAAATCGTATCCACAACTCAGCGCTTAGGAATATTATTTCTGCCCATGTGTAATTACAAATAGAGTAAAAGAGTTTTCATTTTAACTTATCTTATTGCTGAAAGCAAAACGAGAACTGTGGCAGTCAAGCAAGCAAGAAAACCAGCAAAATTATTAAAGTTTGTCACGTAAATTATAAATACAGAATTATGCTTTGAGGAAAGCCTGAGAAGCAAATTTCTAACGCTTAAGAAGTTGAGCTTGGGCTGAAAGCTTTTAATCAATTATGAATCTTATCTGAAGCCCTTGTATAGTTTGAACAACGTCAAAAATTATTACCGTTGTATGAAAATTAGGTTAAAACTCATGAAACGCAGACAAAAGCTAAAAATGTTTATGAAAGAGTCAAAAGACGAAGCAAAAATACACGCACTATACAAGAGCTCAGGACCCTCAGTACAAAGGCAGCATGTCAGAGGGAACATTAGGGAGTCGGAGTAGCGGGTACTTAAATGGCCGCGGAGTAGTGGGGCTTTGTATCCTGACTACGGGTGTTCTGGTGAGGGGGCAGTGTTGATGCTGACCAGCAGCACGCTGTGGTGACCAATGCTGACCAACAGCACGCTGTGGTGACCAATGCTGACCAGCAGCACGCTGTGGTGACCAATGCTGACCAGCAGCACGCTGTGGTGACCAATGCTGACCAGCAGCACGCTGTGTTGACCAATGCTGACCAGCAGCACGCTGTGTTGACCAATGCTGACCAGCAGCACGCTGTCGTGACCAATGCTGACCAGCAGCACGCTGTCGTGACCAATGCTGACCAGCAGCACGCTGTGTTGACCAATGCTGACCAGCAGCACGCTGTGGTAACCAATGCTGACCAGCAGCACGCTGTGGTGACCAATGCTCACCAGCAGCACGCTGTGGGGACCAATGCTGACCAGCAGCACGCTGTGGTGACCAATGCTGACCAGCAGCACGCTGTGGTGACCAATGCTGACCGGCAGCACGCTGTGGTGACCAATGCTCACCAGCAGCACGCTGTGGTGGCCAATGCTGACCAGCAGCACGCTGTGGTGACCAATGCTGACCAGCAGCACGCTGTGGTAACCAATGCTGACCGGCAGCACGTTGTGATGACCAATGCTGACCGGCAGCACACTGTGGTGACCAATGCATTGTCTGCTGTTGCAAGAAGTACTGGATACCCAAGGCAAAATGTTCCTCTTCATTCGATGTCCGCTTAGTTTGGTTTAACCTTCACTGCAGTAAAGTTTCAAGCCAGCATATGGGACCAATCATGAAGAGATCACTACTAAAACTCTGAACCTCGCTGGGTTCAGAACGCCATGCTTGCTCACCCGCTGCCCGTCGCGCCACCTAATATTGTCCTCGCGTAAATTTTCGAATGCCTCAGAGGGTTGTATGCTGGATCCCTTTTCGGGCAGTCATGTTCAATCATAACGATGCCACTAGTGCATTTATTTCTACAATGTGATGCACTGTTCAAGTAGTGGGTAAGGATGTCGCTGGAACTTTGTCCAAGTGATGTCAATAAAGAATTTATACGTTCGCCGATGTTCGTGAACTGAGCTGAAATTTGCTTTGTTTGATGCTTGAAAAAATGCGATAAATCTTGAATGATTTAATGTATCTAGTAGGCAAGCGAACAAATATTTCACACTCTTGTTCGATGCACAGATAGATAAATTTTTTGTTACTTGACTACAATGATTACTTGACTACAATGTTCTTGTTACAATGATTCTGTCTGTGCTAACAGATAAAATCAGTGTTCATCTCGTGTATTTTGTTTACTCTGCATGAATTTGGTCGTAGAAACAGTCACATGTCACTCTTTCTACAGGATGTGAAGATGGCAAGTCCTCCTGCAGCCCTCTTGTTTTAAAGATTTTGTGGAAATCAATGGAGGAGGAAAGCCACTTCAAACACAAAATTGACAAAATCAGAGGCAGCCTAACGTAACCTAGCACTACCTAGGGCCTCCGACAGATATCGGACCCAAAAAACGGGTGCAAAAGTGTAAGAATAGCATTATATTCCTTTCAATGTTCTTTATCTTTGCACTGCTTAAAAAGTGGTATTTTTTGTTTTATGTTGTTTAAAATGCTGGTATTTCCTGCTATTTTCCAGGAGGTTTCTGTAACAGGGCAGTTGCTGTAATGTTACATTAGGCTGGGGCTTATTCGACGCTGTTTGCCGGACATTATTCAGAGATCCACAGCGTGCACGGTATTTGCTTGCACGCTGAATACACTCTGTGACTTTTTCTCAGCCATGAAAGATCAGAATTCAAAGTTGGAGTCTCAGTCAGGATCGGAAAAAGAAATTCAACTTCCCCATGCTGCCCCCATCATTGCAACTTAGTCAGCTTATAGACAAAGGCTCCTTTGCCGTGAGAAAAATCAGGATACACCCTAAACTTTTCTCTTGGTAAATTTTATGAAGAGTTGCTTTTAGTCTAGGCACCGCACATCTAATGATACACAGTTTCTTGCTAGCTTGGTATACCTGTCTGTCCCAAGTCTCACTCTGTAATCTACACTCAGAGAGACTATAATAATTACACATTTATTTTTTTTTGTCGCGTTTGTCTAAATATTGGCAATTCATTCCAATCTTTCCGTAACACATAAATGGAGAAGTTGAAAGAGCGAACAAGCTTTATGTAAACAAGCGAACAACTCATTTACATGAATTACTTAAAAACAGTTTTGTGAATAAGTTATTGCCTCACATGAGGAAAATACCTTCATTCTTGACGGTAGAGATATATTAACAAACAGAAAAAATGTATTTTTCGAACACCGGTAAAGTTTTTTTCCGAATAGGCTGCTCCCATAATTCGACATTAAAACCTTTTTTTATCAATTCATGCATCACCTGGCAAAATCGCACCCGTTAAAAAGTCCGAAAATAATATGAGCTGCGCTTTCCTATTGTTTAATTAGGCCACCCGTGATCTTTGGGTTAGGTCATTTTTATTGCCAAGGAAAGAGAAAGTAGATACGTTAAAGATTAATAAAAAAGTTAACAATGGTTCAGTAAGAATTGAATACAATTTTTTTACCTAAAAGAATAGGACGCGAAAGATTATGAACATTTTCTCTCCATCAGAGCAAGATCTGGAGCTTTCCTAGAAAAATGATTTTAACGTACAGTGATGAAGCGTATTTCCACTCGTAGAGAATGTTTATTACAAACCATGCAATCCTGGCCCGGCAGTTACCCTCGTAAGTCCCATCAACCCCCACTGCATGCAGTGAGCAAAGGATTTTTTCTATCTTACATGTAATAAAATATTTTAGAATGCAAAGCCATTTTTTCGAAGAAGGAAACGTTTCTGAGACGGATCTAACATCTTATGAACTTGCTCCAGGATTCTTGCATCATTATTAGTTATTTTATTAGCGTCAAAACCGTTCCGTTGTCTTTCCCGTTTTCTTGATAAATTTTCGAAAATATTCGCAGTAAAATGACCTAATGTAACAGATTGTGTCTACAATACAGCTCACGAGAAGGTTTGGTTGTGCCTTTTATCAGTGCAAATGCAGGCAATGAGTTTTGCTTAACACTGGGGCCT
Source organism: Platorchestia sp. MABIK (assembly GCA_014220935.1). Classification (NCBI taxonomy): domain Eukaryota; kingdom Metazoa; phylum Arthropoda; class Malacostraca; order Amphipoda; family Talitridae; genus Platorchestia; species Platorchestia sp. MABIK. The sequence continues at coordinate 207,517 of JACJUY010000518.1, read as the reverse complement.
GAGCTTGGATGGTGACACTCACTACATAATAATACACTATTGTTGCTTGCTCGCTTACTCGGTTGGTCCGTCTTCCTGTCATGCTTCTTAGGATTCACAAAGGGAGAATTTTAAAGTTGATAAATGATATAAATTGACAGTAGATTTGTGCCATATTGATATCAAGCTGAATGTGTTGAATGACCGTATCTGTGAAACTAGTCTTAACCTAACCTGAGTAAAGGATTTATGTGCTCTATCGAACACCAGTGTGCACGACCCGTCAAAAATAAAGGGATTCGATATTTTCTTGAGACAAATCTTCCAGTTGTGGATGACAAACACATTTATCCATCCTAATAGTACCCGCGATTGAAATATTATTGGTCGTATGCACTGATGAAATCGTATCACAGATACGGTCATTAAGACACACTCACCAACCAAAGAAGCAACAACTGGGTATTATTATTTAACTAGCAGGACACGGGAAAATTTCACGGATAATGAGATCTTTAACCTATGCGGACTCGTGAAAAAATTCCGTCAACATTACCTAACCTGTGCTAACCTAACCTATTCTAACCTATCTTATCCTAACCTAGCCTATCCTAACCGATCCTATCCTAACCTAATCTATCCCAACTCCTAACCTCTCCTAACCTATCCTAACCTATCCTAACCTATCCTAACCTATCCTAACCTATCCTAACCTATCCTAACCTATCCTAACCTATCCTAACCTCTCCTAACCTATCCTAACCTCTCTTAACCTATCCTAACCTATCCTAACCTATCCTAACCTATCCTAACCTATCCTAACCTACCTTAACCTATCATAACCTAATCTATCCTACCCTATCCTCTCCTAACAGAACCCATTCTGATAAAGCGTCAAACATGTTAATGCACGTAAAAGCCATCTTTTAATGTTACACCGAGAAATTCGGTATCCATGATACCGCAAATTTGGACGAAGGCGTAACGAACGGACTAACTAAGTGCTTATGAACTAAGCTAAGTACAAGCATAATAGTATGTAGATAATCATTATCAGTCAGGAAGCTTTTGAAAAAATTTGCTATAACTTTTTCATCGCGATAACCTGCATTTTCTTAACAATAGATACATTTTTCAAGCATTACTTTTGACTTGTAAACAAAAATGAGCAGAAGGCAGGTTTTTCACATCATTTGAAAGGTATTTATGATACCAACCAGGCAAGCAGATGCCCTTTATAATAACAGGAGAAATTAATCCCAAAAAAATTTTTATTTGTAAATATAATGGAGACACCAGACGTTTTATTATTATATTAATAGTATTGATTACCGAATCGTAACATTTTTGCTGGTCGAGTACACATATACTGCTAAAACGTGAATAAACAAACAAGAAAATCAGTTTTTTATGGGTGTAGATTATCTTTCTACTGCTCGGCTCTGTTTTCGCACGAGCAGCAATATGAGCAGCATCATGAAAGGCCCATGCTAGTGAGTTTATGCAATCATTTTAATCAAGAGAGCCTCAGATTTCCGTGGATTACAAGAGAAGAGCTAATTTCGCCGTGCGTCAGGGCACGAAAATGAAAGTTGCTAATTAAGGAAGAATTACAGTCTTTCATTTCCCCATTAGGCCAGCACAATATAGGGCCAATTAATTTGCTTCTAAGCCTCGTAGTCTGTTATAAGTCACAACTTTATTTAACGGCCACTTTCTTCCTCATCACGGCTACTTCGTCTAGTTATAAAAGCCACTTCCTCCCTCATAACGGCTCCTTCTTCCTTCATATCGGCCGCTTCCACCTTTAAGAAGGCTGTTTTGTCCCACATATCGGCCTTTTCATACTTCATAGCAGTTGCTTCCTCCCTCATAACGGCTCCTTCTTCCTTCATATCGGCCGCTTCCACCTTTAAGAAGGCTGTTTTGTCCCACATATCGGCCTTTTCTTACTTCATAGCAGTTGCTTCCTCCCTCATAACTGCTCCTTCTTCCTTCATATCGGCCGCTTCCACCTTTAAGAAGGCTGTTTTGTCCCACATAACGGCCTTTTTATACTTCATAGCAGTTGCTTCCTCCCTCATAACGGCTCCTTCTTTCTTCATATCGGCCGCTTCCACCTTTAAGAAGGCTGTTTTGTCCCACATAACGGCCTTTTTATACTTCATAGCAGTTGCTTTCTCCCTCATAACGGCTGGATCCGCCTTTCCTAATAGCCACTTCCTCCCTCATGAGGAGTAGTTCCGCCTTTGCAACGGTCGCTCCCACCGTTATAACAGCCGCTTTCAACCTTATAACGACCGTTTCCTCCGTCACACATAGGTTTTGCTGTGTCCCAGAGTAAATCCTATTCACTTATAGAAATCGCTCAATCATTTTAAAATGCTTAAGTCTGTTATGTGCCCATACACGGGCAAATTACCAAATGAAGCTGCTCATTCGAATAGCACACCGACCAAATTTGTGTGTGGAATACCCCTTACCTATTGCGGAGGCCTCTAGGCGCAGTGGTGGGAGTGATAAGGCATACATTTCTCGGACAGATTTGAACCCTAGAAGGGGTAGGCACCACTTTTTTAAAATTTTTCTAGTAATTTTGGTCTGCATAAATTTTTTTTTTCACTCCTTTAAAGGGACAACCCTGTGATTTTTTATGATTTTTTATTTGTAACAGGTTGTTCTAAAACTTGCCCAGAATGTGTAATATTTAAAAAAGAAACACTTATTTGCTCATGTAACTTTTTTCGATTTTGGCCTTAGTTTTTGAGAAAATGGGAAACATTTTTTTGATGTAATTTTCTTGGACATTTCAAAAGAATAGAAATCAATAATTTTTCCTGCTACAAAAAACCAAAGACAGTTTTGGAATCCTTTTAGCATTTCTAAAAAAACTACAGTTGCCCTTTGTTTAATTTTTACAATCATTTGTTTTCATTACGAAAAAATAAGTTATAAAAAATCAATTTTAATCACTTTGAACTGTGATAAAAAAATTGGATTCAAAAATTGAAAAAATCGCAAATGTGGTTTGTTAGAAATGTTAAAAGGATTCCAAATTTGTCAATGGTTTTTCTCTAGCTCGAAAACTCATTGACTTCTACTTTTTCGAAATGTCCACCTGTGAAAAAAATCACTTTTTTATAACTTTTAACTGAGATTAAAAAAATTGAATGTAAAAATTGAAAAAAACGCAACCTTAGTTTGTAAGAAATGTTACAAACAAATATCGGCATCTTAGGATGCTTTATTTCCAATCAAGCCTGATCCATTTGATCTTAAGCATTGGTTTTTCAAATGTCTTATAACTAACACTATATATAGGAACCATGACGGTTCCCCCGTGAAGCCAGTACCCATTTCCGACACCTGGGTTGAGTAGGGGTATTGTGCTTGAGCTCTCCCTTATACCCAACGGGGAAAATCGCCGCCCCAGTGCCGGGGTACGAACTCTCGTCTCCAACATGCAAGGCCGATCCCTTAACCACTGTACAACTGCGAGCACAAACACAAGAATTTCAAAACTGTCTCTGGATTTTCCTAGTGTGAAAACTCATTGGCTTCTATTCTTTTGAAATGTCCAAGAAAATTATTCTCCATTTTTTCGATAGACAAGGCCAAAATCGAAAAAGTTATAGGAGTAAACATGTATTTAATTTTACAAATTACAAATACTTGGCAATTTTTAGAACAATCGGGTCAACAAATAAAAAATCACTGGGTTTTTAGGCATGTTTCTTTCAAGTTTCGTCGTTTCTGACGGCTGAATTTTCAAAGTTACTTATCTTTCTCAAAATAAACGCAGTTAAATCGAATCGAATACTTAGTTTAGAGATTTGTGAGGCGAAAAAGTTCAAAATATTCTTCGGAATCGTACACAAGTACAAAAGAAGGCACGCAATTATGGGACACAAGTGCTAGTACAGAGATATTCAACTTCTACTTGACGTCCAGTGGCGGCGGTCGTAGCAGGGTTTTCAATATTACTTCCAATTATGTTTATAATTTGGTGACGGTAAGTAACTTTATTGCAGCGAATGTAACAAGACTTTGCAGACACAGAAACACTTCTCGTATAGGCTTTGGATGCCAACTAAATGAAAGTGTTAGCACCTTGGTAACCAAATAAATGCCCTGCAGAGACGAAGTCTCCTTTTGGAATAAATCGTATCAACCCATGCCTTTGAGTAGCAGCCTTGGGAGAAATTTCGCTGTGACCGATATTATAAGGAAAATCAAAGTTATAAATTAACTGATTCTGCTCATATTGCTATTCTGATTAATTTATGAGCCAAGCATTTTTGTTCAGGAATTATACCTTTACAACTAGCTATGAAGTGCCCCGAGATCATTTTCTTTCCAATTTATACATTATTTTGTATCGTAAATTGAATTCCAATCTTACTAATTACTCTCGTATTTATCATTCCAGATGGAATTTCGTTTCTTTGTGATTGACAATTCTCTGTTGCGAACGCGTCATTTCTCTATTTGTTTTAAAGTGTTGGCAAGGGCAGTGTAAACGGCTGGCTGGAATACTGGAGAGCGGTGGAGGAACTAACGTGCCTTTGTCTCACACCCATGTTTAGGTTTCATGAACATGTGGTGGCACTGTCAGGGCAATGTGGAATTAGTCGATACTTTTTTACTATTTAGCAAATTTCTCATCTCAATGTAATATGTGGGATTTTACGTTACATGTGACTCGTATACAACACAGTTAATGGTAAACCATAAAAATCATCAGGGTGGCTTAGGAACTGTAATAAAACTGAAAAGCTAGATAAGCTACTTTAAAAAACAAGTTATAAAATTATGTCAATTGCAATCATCTATTTACTCTGGCTGGAGGAAATGAACTAAGAGTGTTGTTTAAAACTAGTTTAAGTTTCAAAATGCACAAGGACTTTAGAATGCGCATATATGTAAAAAATTGTGTTTTTGCCAGGACCGAAAATTGATTGATTGAAGCTGCGTTATTGAACTCGTCAGAATGTTTTCGGACGGCGGAAAATAGGGCTTTTACAAAATTGAATCAGTTCTGAAGCTCCCACCAGAATGCTCGCAAATTCGAGGCCGAAGAGTACGGGATGTACATCCAATGCACTCTGATGCACAACGTGCACAACTAAACTTATAAACAAGAGTAGCTTGCATTCCAATTCCTTCAGTAGCAGCCAACCTCAAGTCTCATACAATCTTTTGTCAGCTGGTCTTCACTAAAACTCTAGTAAAACAATACTAATGCACTTATACCAATGTCCATGACCCTAAATGCCCACGAACAGGGACAACACATGGTTAGGTGTCTCGCACAGGCAAGTTTTATTCTTTTCAAGGGTTCATGCGATGCACGTGTGATAAAATCACGGTTATGTTTTGACCACGATTATAAAATGGAGAGAATATGATAAAAAAGCATTTTTATTATTTGACACAGACAAACACATTTTCAGGTAGGCTTCTTAACACCTAGGATGAAGTGGATCAGCAAATTCCAATATATTCATGAGGTTAACTCGATTTGGTATGCTTTTCATTGGATAGGGTTCATTTATTATTTTGATCATAGTCGGTAATATTTTAAAATAGTTGAACATTTAAACATGATTGAAGGATGTGAGCAGGAATCACTCCATGGCTACATTATACATTTCGTGCAATGTTCGCAGCATGAGCTGAATACAACGTTATCCTACTCAGAATGTGCGGATTACAACATTCCTGCATGCAGCATGCGATGTACACAATATTCCCTGTACGCAGTGTGTGCCATCGATTTTACTCTGGGTATCTGCTATGGAGCATAACTACACGTGCATGTCTAATACATTCACTTTATGCGCACACACTGTACCTCAATACTCATTACGTATAAGTAGTACTGACATCAAGCTGTACTCGCCTTACCATGAGTTATCACTCTGCACAGTATTCACAAAATACGACATATACTTCCCAACAAATACTTCAACAAATCTGAATTATGGAAGGAGACACAACACTCACACATTCCCAGCCACAACATAATCATCACGCACTGAGGGAATATAGTCCCCAACACGAACAGCGCACAAGGAAGACAAGAAGACTGGTGGTTAAAATGTAGTCCCCAACACTAAGTGCTCACAAGGAAGACGCGAAATAACATGCCTGTTGGCGGTGGCTCTGTCGAGTAGCCGCGCAGCTCCCGCCCCGCTGACGACGAACTTCCCAAAGGGCGTGAGGTCGATGACTCCAGCAGCCTCCTTCACGAGGCGGTGTTCCCGCAGCGCTGCTTCGTGCCAGTTTGTTCTGAAATTGTAGCTTATTTCAGTATTTCAATGCCCTGTTAGCACTGAAGGCTGGACCGTCCGTCAAAGGCCGGGATATCCAATGCTGCTCTAGGCAATCAGCATTCGCGTATTTTAAATCAATTTCAAAAGAGTTGGACGGTTTTATTTTGTGAATGAAACGTTCTCTCCGCTGAAAATGTTCGCTAAAAATATTTTAGATCAGTGACCCATGAATCCTCATAGCTATTGGTTCAAAGATATTACTAACAACTATGTTTAATTCCTACGGAACTATTTACTCATTAAAGATTTTTTAGACTTCATTGAGGCGGTTCATGGTCTGAGAAGTTCTTCAGTAATTGTTTTCTTAAAAGACTACTTCTGAGACGGCAGTAATGATTACGGCTGGTACTGAGGGCTGCTGGGGATATTACAACTGGTGGTGAGGGCTGCTGCGGATATTACGACTGGTGGTGAGGGCTGCCGCGGATATTACGACTGGTGGTGAGGGCTGCCGCGGATATTACAACTGGTTGTGAAGGCTGCCACGGATATTACTACTGGTGGTGAGGGCTGCCACGGATATTACAACTGGTGGTGAGGGCTGCCGCGGATATTACAACTGGTGGTGAGGGCTGCCACGGATATTACAACTGGTGGTGAGGGCTGCCACGGATATTACGAACAGAGACAAAATTAATCATGGAAGTGCTTCCTTGGTCTCGCTGAAAAGTTCTCATTTTGGCACCTAGCCGTGATCGAGGAAATCTATTCCGACTCGATCTTGGAGCCAAAACAACGTTCATTTCGAATTTAGCTTTTCCCCCTGAGATGTCTCAATGAGCTTTTTCATGCTTACCATTTAATGTGGATCATTGAACCCAGCAAAGTTTACATGCTCATTGCTCAGCAGCTCAGACGTTACTATTTTTGAGGCGTAAAATACAACTTAGCGAGGAAGGCATGAATTGACAACAGCCAATGCTCTATCTTGCCTTGAAGTTGTCTCATCAAACGAGTATGGCTGTTTTTAAGATATTTTGTTCAAGCACGACGAAAAATTTGTAATTATTTCACGTGGAATATTCTTTATCTGATTTCATTTGAATTCTTTTTCCGTCAAAAACAATACATGATGGAACTAGAATTTCATTGTACAGTCTGTGCTATAAATGTCGTTACGCCTAGTTAGAGTAACGTCGGTCAAGTGAATCAATGATGGAACAACCGATCAGGCATTGCATAAATGAAACAAGATCCTTTAAATCTCAGTTGTACAAAGAAAATATCTGTATTCGTCAGGTATAGGGTAATAAAAAAAACTTTCGTTTGCAAACAAGCTCAAAAAGTAAAAAAAATGCAAAAGATATTTTTCTCACAGGCAGAAAAATTTTGAGAAAAGTTTCATAAACAATTAAGCAAATTTTCGAGACGGGATAAACGTAAACAATGAGAAGAATTTTGCGGAAATGTAGAAATTTACACACTGACTTACATCAATAATTCTATCTTTCTCAGCTGCACATAGCAGCAAAGCTCAGGCCCACAAGCTCCTTCAAATTCTAAGCTCTAATGCTGGGTATTACGTTGCTGCTGAGGGACACTTGGAGATGCAAATTGACCAAGGCATACTTCAGCCAGTCCGTCACTTTCATATGATAACTCAGGGCCTCTGAATGGAGACCATTGAGCAACATAAGCTTTGCTCGTTGGGAACCGTAACTCGCAAGATCTGTAACCGAGCATTCAAGCTGCGAGCGGAGAGGGATGAAGTATGCGCGCAATCCTAAAAAGATCTTTCTTGAACCGATACTGAGCTCTAAAGGAGGCTCGGGAAACATCCTCATCGGCGATGGAGAATGTCAGAGGATCCCTCTCCGGACAGCTTATGGGATGCGATCGCCCATTTTTTGAGACATATTTCCGGCCATCAGTTTGGATTGCTACGCGAGGCTATTTTCCAGCGCTGGTATCTCTGACAGCAGTCGAGAGCGTCAAATGTGGTTTCTCTTTGAAGTGAACACAAAATTTTCTGCGCAAAGGTCGTTTCTTGGTCTAATAGTGATCAATCTACCTGTATTTTATGAACTGAAAGCCTAAAAACGACTGTTATAGGGTACGAAAAAACAGTTCTTGTTAAGGTATTAGACGGGTGCTCTCAATTGGCACAGAATGATAGATTTTAAGAAAATTCCTCTACCATTATCCTTTGCTGGGAAAGGACAATGGCTCACAATGTGACGCATAAAAATCTTGCAAATCGAAGACACATGTTGGTCCAAGATGCACCAGAGGTCTTAGTGCTTTGTAACGTGCGAATGTGGCGCACTTTCATGTCTGAGCGGCGCAGCAACAGAGGCGAGATGGTCCATTGCTGAGGTCTGGACAATGTTGCTTGCGTGTGAGCTATATTTTAACATGACAAACAAAGCTTGACCGAGGGCCCACTTCGAGGAGCGTCGGCCCAAAATCGGTCTACGCTTTGGTGTAGTTTATTATACAATTTTTGAAAATTCCGTGACGGTTTTTTTGCATACCTCGAGGGCACAGATTTTTATACCAATGCTGAGATTCATGTTTAATGATCAAATGAATTGAATCTGTAAAACTTCGTGCAATTATGTAGTTCTGCGGCTGAATTTTGTAGTCTTACATAGCGCATATGGGCGATGAACAAAGTGAACTTGAACTCTTCGGTATAACTATGGATAAAGAATTACTTTGTGTATAATTCACCGTGAATTTCTATATTTAAACTAAATTTGCATCAACTGAAACGAAAAATGTTCTCAAATCTTTTTTATCATATTTTTTAATACAAATTTTCAAAAATATAACTGAAACACTCATGAGCATCAGTTTATTTTGTCGAGAGTTAGCAGAACTGTTCTCCACACTCTCCAATTCTATGGGGAGTTGTGCGACTCCATCATCCAATGGTAGGCGCTGCCTGATTGGAAAGTCTTAGTCTTTCAGACCTGGATGACAAGTAATCAAAGAATTTAATTGGGTCTCTCGACGCAAATTGGTTCTCGAGGGGTACTCACGCAAAGCTCAAAATGAAATTTAACCTCGTTTTTCGAGTTTACGAGGTGTGTGCACTTATATCAGTAAAACGCTCTGAACAGAATGATCAGAAAATTGTTGAGGAAACATGATTTTTGATTTATCAAGTTTTCAAATTTTGCTTGGATTACACAAACTCTATTAACCGAACAAAAGCAATTCGTATTCCTATTGAATCGAAACTTGTTGACTGCTTCGTTGAATTTCTGGAGTATGGTCAGGCGCGTGCTTTGTTGGTATCTCTTGTTAGCACTGCAAGTTTGCAACGGAGTTTTTTATTTAATCCAACACACCTCAAAGAAATGTTCCTTGATGCAGTAAAAAGTATCAAGATCTGAAGAAAAACTTCGTCATTTTTGCCAGGATTCCAGCAACAGGCAAGAGAAACCTTTTGCAAACGTACGGTTGAAGTTTACGTGCTCCTCATGGACGACCCATGCCTTAATGAAAGCTATTGCTTCTTCCCGAACAGGGATGTCAGTAAGTTTATTTTTACATTCCTTTGATGGACTGACCAAAATAAAATTCGGATCTTTAATACAATAAAAAAATCTGCCAAGTGTTTCGTAAATGACTTTTGCGAAAAAACAAGGAACTATTGCAGTACTGTGAAATGTTTTTGAAGCCGAATGGAGGGAAATATCTGCGAGAGAACGCAAGTCACCAATGTCCTCGTGAATCAGAACAAATCAGAGTGTAAATGCTAGATTTTGATGACAAGTGAAATATTACAGTCTTACTAGTGTCCTGTTGCTCATTTCTTTAAATATTCACAATTAATAGATTTCTGTTCGACGTTTGGCAAGATTTTGCGTAAAATATTGCCAAATTAGAAAGAATAAAATTGTATCAGGCACTCAATAAACAAGAAAACAATTAAAATTTTACTACGAATTGGATCTCACATTCCCTGCTAATGGCTCAAAGAATTTCAGCGTTCAAAAATATAGTATGAACAATTATAATAGAACCATAGGAACTTCGAGTTTTTATGTACGAACAAAGTGCTGCTAATATACGAACTACGCTTGGCCAAAATACGGTCAATGCACTCTGCCAGTATGCGAGCAACGAACAGCCAATATTCAAACTGTGTGCGTTCGATGTGCGATCTACGTTTTACCCACGTACGATTGACGTTTTACTAATATGCAAACTACGCTCTGCCAATGTACGAGCCAAGCTCTGCCCATATATAAACTACGTGCGCCCAACACAAAAAACTACTGGCTACAGAAACCTATTACAAATAGCGTGTGAGCCCTGTCTGATCGCCGGGAGGAATTACCCCATAGGTTGGCCCACGTCACTGAAAAACCAATACGCACAGAGACCATCGCGTGCTATTGTAAGATGCATTTTTCGCGCGTCTGAGCTGCATCGAATTCTTTCGGTAGTCTTGCCATTGTCCGCATTCACGATTACTTCATGCCTCGGCTATCAATGGACGCTTTTTGGTGCTTAGTCCAGTGTTGTAGGGAAGCAAGGACGCAATACATGCGTTGCAAGGAAGCAAGGACAGCAATACCAGCGTTTAAGGAAGCCAGGACCGCAGTACCAGCGTTGTGAGGAAGCAAGGACGCAATACCAGCGTTGTAAGGAAGCAAGGACGCAATACCAGCGTTGTAAGGAAGCAAGGACGCAATACCAGCGTTGTAAGGAAGTAAGGACGCAGCCCCAGCGTTTTAGGGAAGCAAGGACGCAATACCAGCGTTGTAAGGAAGCAAGTATCGCAGTTCCAGCGTTGTAGGGAAGCAAGTATCGCAGCACCAGCGTTGTAGGGAAGCAAGTATCGCAGCACCAGCGTTGTAGGGAAGCAAGTATCGCAGTTCCAGCGTTGTAGGGAAGCAAGTATCGCAGTTCCAGCGTTGTAGGGAAGCAAGTATCGTAGCACCAGCGTTGCAGGGAAGCAAGTATCGCAGTACCAGCGTTGCAAGGAAGCAAGGACCGCAGTACCAGCGTTGTAAGGAAGCCATAATCGGCATTGGGTACGTGGGTACTCAAAAAAATACGCAAAATGCACATCTGTGCTACCTTTTGAAGGGCTTTGAAGTTGGTTCACAGATTCTAATTTTGATATGTTCAAATTAAAATAAATGTTTTGTGGGAACCAGTGTGGTGTTCCTAATTTAAAACAGCATGTTAACAAACCTAGTGTAACATTCAGGGTTGGCGAGTAGATCGTATTCAAAAAATGCAACGTAATTAGATAGAAGATAATAAAAGAGTGGAACTCCAGGAACAAATCTTAAGCGTCAGTGTCGATGTTTACATTCAGAGCCAGACGCCGTCTAGCCCTCAGACTTCAGGAACAGTTTCTTTATCAGATTAATTAACGCTGAGGCCAGAGCAGTGTTTGTTTCGCGTGATGGTTAATTTAAATAGGACGCTTCAACTTAACGCCAGCCGTAACTTTGGGTGGTGGATAATCAAAACAAGAGGCTACAGCAATATTATCCTTAACTTTCCGGGGATGAGAAGACGATAATGAAGCGTAAATATTTTCTGTTTTATTCTCTTTATTGAATTTACCATTTGTATTATCAATATTCAATGTTTCATTCGTTTCCAATGATTTTAAGAACATTTTAAGTATCATTTCATGAGTAAAGTCTCTTGTACACTGAACTACAATTAGACACGTAGAATTATCTTGATTGCCGAATTAAAAACGTATTGAAGAATCATTCATGCTCTTCTTTTTGTTCAAATTTTGTACTCAAAATTTTGTTCGGACTGAAATACAATCCTTTAAAATGTCAGAGCAAAGTGACAGGCGAGGGTGCATTCTACATTCTATAACAGCACTTGAAGCAACACTGACTCCAATAAATATTCAGCATGACGGATTAAAAGCCACTGTGAAAACTATCAAACCTTTAAATTATCTTCATAAAGCGCGGAATGTTTTGCTGTCTGGTCGAGCTAAGTCTCCGCTTACACAACATGCATGTGGGTACTGTGACGTGCAGTGGTACTCACCTGGCGAACGCAGGCAGGTACGCAGGCGCAGCACCGGGCTCAGCAAACCAGGCCGGCTGCTCCCAGCCCGCGTGAGGGCTGAGGTGCGCCCCCCTCTCCTGCTGCCGCTGCAGCGCGCCGGACACGCGCTTTGTGGGACGCCCTGCAACAAAACAAGGTGTTCTCTTGTTCCTAAATTACACTAAAGAGTGCTTAATTTCCCATTGTGGTACATGAATGGCTAGTTTTGCACAATTACGTCTTGTTTCAAGTTATTACGCTTTCGCACTTAGTTTTCTATCACAATTTCACGCCTGGTGTACACTTGTTACGCTCTCGGGCGTGGTTCGTATTACATCGTCACGGCATGTGTTCCATTGATACTTTGAAATGTGGGGTTTGTAAACAAGCTTTGTTTCTCTTATCAGACAGTCCTACCTGGTGCAATATTATTACACATAGTACCGTGTTTTGTGTTATATTATTATGCTGTCGTGTCTGGTGCAACATTATTATACTGTCGTGTCTGGTGTAACAATATTATACTGTCGTGTCTGGTGTACCATTATTATACCGTCGTGTCTGGTGTAACAATATTATACTGTCGTGTCTGGTGTAACATTATTATACTGTCGTGTCTGGTGTATCACTATTATATTGTCGTGTCTGGTGTAACACTATTATATTGTAGTGTCTGGTGTATCACTATTATACTGTCGTGTCTGGTGTAACACTATGATATTGTCGTGTCTGGTGTAACATTATTAAACTGTCGTGTCTGGTGTAACATTATTATTCTGTCGTGTCTGGTGTAACATTATTATACTGTCGTGTCTGGTGTAACATTATTATATTGTCGTGTCTGGTGTATCACTATTATACTGTCGTGTATGGTGTAACATTATTATACTGTCGTGTTTGGTGTAACATTATCACGCTACCGTGTCTGGTGTGTGCAACTAGAGTCATCTATTGAGTTCCGACATAGTCGTTGTACATGGCTGTCAATGTCTTCACTCGTGAAAAAAATAAGCTGATAACTGTATACGACAATTAACAGACTGCTATAATGAGCACTATTTGTAGAGAACTTTTGTATTTTTGAAAGATTCTCCGATGTAAAGGAAAGCCGAATCAAACAACGGAGTCTATAGGTAAAACTATTGCTCTAACTCTTTGTGCTTCTTATATTAATTTCAGAAAGATCTAACATGAATGATTTTGCAAATCTTATTTTGTGGTAACAGATTCAAAATCTACTTAATTAAAGCAATGATTGCAAATTATACAGTTAATCAGAAAAACACTTGTTAAAAGATACTGGTGTTTCAAAAGTTGAATCATTCATAAGGGGTGGGATGTTTTATTGCTCTTCACGTCTTCACGTAGAAGTTCTACAGTTCTTAGCTAAGCAGGACTAGTGTCTTATTATTGCGTTTTACGCTGTTGCATTGTCACGCTTCTTTCACACTTTTAAACAACAATATTCAATTAAATATCATTGCATAGTCGTACTTGTTCAAATTCGAAAAAACATCAATTGAACAACATACCCAAAAAACCTCGACTTTGGACGAAGAGTCAATAATGTCATTGAAATCCTCAGTTGGACGATGAGACAAACAACGGGCATTTGAGTTCTTCAGGTTTTCCAGAACTCAACCATTAGGCTCTGCGTCATCAGTTTTTTCTTTTATTTTTTACTGAATTTTGTCGCAAAAATTATGAAAATAGATAGAACAAATTAGAAAAATAGAACCGCAAAAATCAATCTCGAGCGTCAGCATTAAAGTTTAAAATTGAGTCTAAAATTGTAAAACTATCCAGCGTTGAAGAAAAACTTCATGTATCAGAAACATCACAGCTATTGCTGGCGCCGTTTTACTTATGACACTGGTTAATTGTAAAAAGATACGATTGAATCAGAAACATAATTGATAATTGCCTGAGAAGTATTGTTCAAGGGCTTACCTGCATAATCTTAACCTACCAGTTGATAAATTTAGCATTTTTAGAAGCTATTTACACTGAAAATGTTTAATGAACTGGATTACATTTCAAATAAAAAACTTCTGGATAACATATTTTAATTTAGATTGTGTTAAAGTTTTCTTGGGAGCGCAGAAAAACGTGAAAGAAAAATCCGAAACAGTGTGGAGTCATTTTCTATTTTTGAGACTGATACAATATTTATAGCAACTTCGGAGGTTTTAGTCATTCATAAGAAACTGAAAATGGGAAACGCAAAGCATTTACATTTGTGGGTCGTTCTCCAGTTATGAGTAGCTGATAATATTTGAGTGGATTTGTGCAGCAAAACCTGCCTAGCAGAACAGTTCAGCACAATAGTTTTGCAGCAGTGAGGACATTTTTGAGCAGCCACTGTACAGCACTCTGCTAGCCGCGTAAAAGATGTTCTACTTCTCATTTGCCCGCCCTGATCAAGAGCCCTGCCGTTGTGATCACAGGCGTATTTTAAGAGCAAATTATTTATATGGTAAGATGTTTTAATGTTAGAAATCGCTACAACTGATATGAATTACTTAACATTAAGTAAATTTTCAAGACTGGCAGATCGCTAAATACAGAAGTAATTACGTACCACAGAAGATGTTTAACAGTTAATTACGCGAAGCATATTCACCTGCAAATCGCTCATCATGTGGAAATACGGGATGGTTTTGCATGCCGTATGTTTCTCTAACTTTGTCGAGAACATAGTCATCTGTGACCCAGGATCGCTTGAAGCGACCTGGGTCAAACTCGGTCAACTCTGCCGGCGGCTCTCCGGTCATGATGTAGTCGGCCAAGTATTTGCCTGCCCCTCCAGAGTGGATGATCCCATATCTATGGATTGGAATCTGATTAAGGCTCTGATTGTACAGATTGGTCGGTGCCGGCGTTCCATTACGAGCATCAATTTTGAGCTGAATAAATTTTCAGTATGTGGTAAAGCAAATATGACAGTATGACGTACTCGAATTTTTTGATGTCTTAACGTAATTAGGCCCACCGTCATTCCGATAAAATAGCTGGAAGTAATATATTTTCTTCCTATACTCTAAATCTTTCACTAAAAGTTTATTCTAAGAGTGATGATACGGAAATTTTCAAATTTACTAATCCTTTTCGTTATTGAAAGATTTGTGTAATCGTGAGGAGTTATTTATTAAACTGCACAGAGGGGAAGGCTCATTTTTAAGAACAAATACATTGAAAAAATTTTACAGCACATCTTCAGGGGACGAATCAATTGAAATAGCGGAAAATAACAGATCAGAGTTTGGTCTCGATCAAAAAATAATAATACGTCACTTTGATTGAAAACGCTATAATAGTAAAATTTGACACAACAGTTTACAGAAATAAAAACAATGTTACGCTCACGGCAGGCATCAGATGTTTGTGATGATGTTCATTATTGTTCATAAAACAGACACCGACTTGAAATAGTGTGATGAAAATGTTCATTACGAAGATTGCTGGCGAGGAAGAAAATTTGTACATAAAATTACATTTAATTACTTGGAATTTAAAAGCAAGTTATCAAATCAGCCCCTCCATTAACCCACAATAGGGGCGCCAGTTAGATGACCATTTTAGCAGTTGTTAATGAAATGAAGCAAAACACGAGTGTCCACGCGTGCTGCACGTATATGAGCAGTTGGGCTCAGTTCTAGGCTATGTTGCAGTAAACAAATACACATCGTATTCTGTGTTCTAAATTATATTACAAAGTTTTTTCTTATGAAGTTTGTGAAGATCCCAAGGACCCAAAATTCTAAAAAAAAAAGACCCAAGTTGCGTATCATGAGCCTATTTTATACCTCAGGAATTCATTGTGTGTAATAAAAAGTTATTGGCAATAGGCAAGGTACATAGCAATTCAAACTCAGAAGAGGGTTTTTTTCGTTTGTAAACTCCTTCACATGAAAGTGACATTACACAATTAATTCCTTCTTACAACGTGGACATGCAGCCACACCGACAGTCCTCCACCCATGGCCAAATAAAGCCTCTACCTTCTCCCCTCACTTGTCATTAGAATTTCCCTCCTCAGTTCAATATATTCTTCCGTTTTATTGCATAGCCAGAGAATACACAGAGTAAGTTATAATATTGTGAAGTAACAGCTGGCATTTAACATTTCAATTTAATGAATTTCAAAATTAGCTAAACAAGTGCTAAAGAAAATAGCTCCAAACTCAGCAGAGTTGTTTACACTCACACACTCACCAGTGGTAAAAATTTAAGCATGTTGTGTGAAGTTAAAAAAAAATTTATCATTTATTTGCAATTATTACTACGAATTTGATAGGACCGCGAATGATGCTGAAATTGTGCTGCGTTGGATTCTACTTCACGCAATGGACTCCATATGATTTTTTTAACGATTATTCCCAAACGTAATGAATTGTTCCCAGGTGTAATGAATAATTCCCAGTCGAAATGAATTATTCTCAGATGTAATGAATTATTCCCAGACGTAATGAATTACTTCCTGACGTAATGAATTATTCGTTGGCAACGAGTACTTTAATGTGGAGAATTCTAAGCTCCGATGAAACCTCAAGCTTAGGACAATATTCAGTCAACAAAGCATCTCGAAAAGCAATTCTGTGCAACGCTTAGTAACAGATTGAAATTTTGTAGCTCAGTGAATAACACTTAAATGAAAATGGGTAAAAAAAAATCATTGGTAATTGCTTGTTTTAAGTGTGATAGGATTTACCAGAGAAAAGTTGTCTCAAAATGATTAAGAAGCGGTTCGTGTTTAATGACTGGTTTTAGTTCAGGATTGATAACATATTTCTGACATTTCTGAACTATTTTTCTGGAGCTTTAATGTTAAGTGGTGAGCATTTCTCAAATATTTTTTGTCGCGGGTGAATAAAATGTGGCACTCTTCATGAGGTGAGTCAGATCAACTGCCATTTACTCAAACGCTCATTGATAAACGACCCTGATTGGAGTGAGGCTTTCGTTTGCAAAGCGAGTGGGGAAAGACGATTTGTTTTTTTTGGGTCAATCTCCCGCTTAAGAGTAAGGAAGAATATTTTTTGAAGAACTGGAGTATCACGAGTCAGAAAGTTTGTTCCAAAGTAAGCTCGTTGTAAATTAGGTCGTCTACGATGTCTTGAATTCTAATACAAAAACTGTGGCCTTGAGCGTATTGAAGATTGCTGTATTTAGGATTAAGTTCGTTTAAAATAGCCTCAGCTTTGATGTCATGACCAAGAGAACTGTCTCTGGGGTAGTTTCACTTCAGTGAGAATTTGCCTACCTGCGTTATTTTCATTACAATAAAAATCATTCCAGCTTGGTTGCACGGCTTATATCAGTGCAGGTGAGAGAGGGACGATGAAAATTAATGTCATGATGTTAAGAAAACTATATATTGCAACAGTAATTTCAGGACTATCAGTATCATCATAGTAATTTTTGAGGCTAGTAAATTTCCAACAATGTATGGTACTATGAGATCGCACGTCAACAAATATTGATAAGGGTAGAATTTTTGATCCACAGCAACTGTGGAAACAACACCCGGACCTGAACCAGGTATCGCTTCCAGAAGCAACAATGCTGCAATTTTAGTTAATGGATAAATGCTTTGGTGATTCCAGGACCGGTAAAATTGTTGCTCTTTTGTTTTCAGTTAAAATAATACTCTGACGGTCTTCGGAATGTTAGAAATTCTGGTGGAGTAGAGCTTCAAGATCTTAGGCATTGAATCGTTACTTCTGAATTAAACAAGAGAGCCGTACCCAAAGTCGCACGTCTAAGCGGATCAGGTTTAGGATTTGGCTTAATTGCTCTGCAATAACCGCGGGTGTTTTTTAACTTTACTGAGATCAGTAAACAACTGTTTGGCCCTGAGCATATTTGAAGACAATGTGTTAATTTTGAAGAAATGTAGAATCATTTTTTCGATTGATGTGCGAAGGAATTTAAAAAATATTCAAGATCTAGGACCATGTAAAGTCTTTAACTACGCAATCGTTATCATTCATCACGCCAAGAACTTGCCTGTTTTCAATAAGTCGGAAATACTTACCTACGCACCCATGAATTTATCAAAAAAGCCTTTATACATCCATTCATTGGACACGACACACTGTTTTTCTACCTTCAAATAATGTGTGCAGGTACAAATAGCATCTTTGTCTCGTACTGCTAGTCTCGATGCGGGTCACTATACGGGTAGCATTACACTCCTGCCCGTAAGCACGGCTCGCACATGTCTCACTAATTAGGTGGCATTCAAGCTTCTTTCTTTGAAGAGCTGAAGATTTTTTTTTTGGCTGTCTCTCGTAATTATCAAGCCGTAGGATTCACTGGATCTTTTCAATACCGGTCTTTTACTTGTTCATGAAATAACTTTCAGATCCTCATCTAGTTCCAAGAATCTTAGTCTTGGATTAGAAAGAAATCTCATGGAGCTCTGGCGGTTAAACACGCCAATTAGGACAGGCGATTTTTCAAAGGCCTTGTAGGAAATGAAGCACGTCTAATGATGTCGGAAATTCTAAAGAAATACTGCTCTGTTTTTTAATTGGCAGAACTACGGCTGCAGTCAATCACAACTTACTAATTGCAAACAATACGGTACAAAACCATGAACGTTCTGTGTTTTACATTGCGACCACTAGAAGAAGTAATTATTTGCTTCTAATATTGAAAAACACCAGCCCAGTTGATCAGATCGGAACATTTCGTGTTCTTACTTGTGTTGTAACTGTGCACTCAGTGAAGCGTAAGTAAAAATGATCCCAAGGACTAAAAGCAATTGTTACAGGCATCATTTTCCAAATGAGTTCGAGGAAAGTATATTTTGACAAGGTTGGTTGAACAAATAATCCAACAAATTTATCTAACAGACACCATTCGTCGCAGAAATGTAAAATTATCTTTTTTGAACACGATTTTTTAATATAACAAATCTGACATAAAAATTACGAAAAAAAGGTTGCGCACAAAATGAACGCAAAACAATAGTCCTAATTTAATACAAGAGGATCAATTGAACGAGTTAAGAGATTAGGAATTGTGAGTGCTGCCGTTGTATAAGCGTCCAGTACATAGCATTGTTTGTGTAACAGATTGAAAAGACCATACCAAATACTTTAAATTTTTAAGCTTTCTGATGTAACTTTGAACTTATCTTTGGGACTCTTTGCTCGTAATCATAATCATATTTTACTCTTTCTCCTAATATGACAGGAATGAAGGACTAGTCTTTCATTGAGACACTCTCGTTGTCTGTGCATGCAAATGTTTGTGAAAGTCTGTTTATTTCTTTCGCATATTTCAATATAACTGCACAAATTTTAAATCTTCATAAGCAAATTTGATTGTTTTAAAGTTAAAATAGGTATCAATTGTGATACTCGTTCCTTTTCTTTGTACTTAGCAAATTAGAAATTTTAAAATACATCTAACTCTCTTCCCAAAATGCTACAAAATTCATATTATTGTAACTTGTAATTGTAGTTTAGCGGCACAATGAGCTGAAACTATTCCTGGTTTTTGAACACAATTTCACAGGTTTTTCACCATATCAACCACTTAGTTTCCATCATTTTTCATACATTTCAATCGACGGAGTCGAAAAAGTTGGGGCTTAGAAAGTGGAACAAGTGTTGTGGGTTGCCGAGTTCAATAATAGCAATAGAATGGAAAATAATAAAAAAAGAGACCCTCTTCAGAGTCATCTGAGTCTGCAATGATCTTAATTTGCGATTTCTTTTCGAAACAGTAAAATGCAAGCCTTGTTTTATGATTTTTTCTGGCGTAATGTGCAAAGGACTATGGGAAAAACAAGATTGTTTTCCATATTTTACGATGAGCGACAGTTGAAAGCAGAGCCTTTCTTCGAAATATGGCCACCAAGGGAGACTGATGCACAATTTTCTTATCAATCGTACTTTCTCATTAAGCAAATTAGGACTATTATAAATTTCCTGTTGTAAATCTTATGTTTCTACGGAGTTTGACCAGTAATATCTGTCAGAAATCCACACTCGAAATTGATCACAGAGAAAAAATACCTGCAAGCCCCGCCCACTTATTTTTCGTACACCTGTCATCTCGCAGCGCACCTTACCGCATCCTGCCGACTCTGCAGTTCATTATTGGGTACGCACGCAATCCTGGATCTTTATTCATTTTGTCACCATTTAACTGAATTGTCGGCATGACTCATCCGCCGACCTCTCAAGATTTGTTAGAGGGGACCGTCGTTGTGATGGGTCGCCGCTCAACCCTTAGGCCAGCATGAGCTAGCGGGGAGATTCGGCGCTGGGAGTGGCGTGGGAGGAAGACATGATCTCTCACCAACGGCCTTAATCAATTGGGTACGTCTGTTAGCACTTAGAGCCTTTAGTCGAAGTTGGTCCATAGACACGATGAACCAAGTTCTTCATTCGAACCGAAAAAATTCCTAAACTCCAATTCATTTTTTAGACGTTAGGACGGTTGTCCAATTTTTTGTGAACAAATCACTCCTCATGAGCAATATCGATATTAAGCATCGCGTAGGCTTAATTCACTGTTGCTTTCGATTTATATTCGAGTACTCTGAATGTAAATTGTTTTTTCTTTTATTTCTTTCAGGAGGTTTCTCGATGTAGGAGGAGAGGCAGAAAGCGAGCTAAAGTATTTGTATCTTTCACAATAAATTTGAAACTTAGCCTTAAAATTTTCCATTATCTCCATCACAATTTCCGTATGCTATTCTAGAAAAATATTTTCTTACGATTCAGACGAAGTCTCTATGGGAAAATTTTGCATAACTGAAGGACTGTACGTAAGGTACAGTGACTACATGCAATGTGCAGTAACTGAACGCGGAGTGCAGTTAAATACATACGAGTACAAATTGCAGTAACTGTATGAAACAGGAGCACTGAGATGCAGCAATCACAAGAAACAGTGACTACAATTTTCTACGTGAGCCTCAGGTATGATTCCTCCTACATCACGTGCTCTTTCTAGTAGGGACAGATTTTCCACATGAGTAAAGGCCTTTCCGAGCACCTACTTGCAGGGAGCGAACTCTTAAAGAAAAGGCTATCATTTTCAAACTTCCTGAGGCTCAAATTTATACAAGACTTTGTATCTCACACTTGGCTAGGAGACTGATCTTACAAAATGAATACTATACGCTTAGTGGAGCGTCATTATTTTTGTACTAAGTTCAAAGTGTATGTATAGTCCACGATTTTTCTACATAAATGACCACTCCAGCGTTCGCTTTGAAATGATTTTGTCGCACATCCAATGTGATGCTGAAAGGCAAAGTAGCAATGCTAATATTTTGCAGCTTTTTAAAAAACGTAAATCTGATTTTAATATGTATTTTCAAAACATTTAGTTTTAAACTTCGGGTGAAATTCTGAAACGGGTGCAGCTTACTTCGGCCTCGTAAGAAATCCGATGAGCTCAAGATATGGGATTTGCATTCGCTAAAAGCAACTATGATGAGGGATGCGAATCAGCGATGGGAGATATGGTACTACTACTCAGTGATGTAACGGTGCTGAGCAAACGGAAATACTCTCTTGCTACTGATAATTTTTTGTTCGTGTTAAGCAATTTAATAATAATTATCATTATTTTTTGGTCACACATGAAAAAAATCTGGGTTAAGGATTTCCGGTTACTTTATGATACGCTGCTAGGAGGACAACTAAAATTCACGAAAAAATTCGTACTTGGAATGCAATGAAAGTTTCCAGCTAACATGATCTGGGCGTTTTTCAAGATTTTAAAGTTAAAATAGGAGGCATAGAGTAAGATTGAGCTAGACTAGGTTAGGTCATGTTGGGATGGGTTAAATTCAGTTAAGCATGATTTGATTCATTTAAATTAAAAGAAATTTTGTTTGTAAGGTTGAAAGTTAATGTTATGATAGGTGTTTTGACAGATAATGTTATGAAAAGTTTTGTATGAGCTGAGTGTAGGCAAGGTAGACTTTGGTTGTGAAATATTGGGGCCAGGCACATTAATTAAACAGCATATGAAAAAATGATATATTAGGTCTGTAATCCCAAAAAAGCGTTGCTTGCAATTATTTGTATTATCGTTCACGTACATATCCTTATTAACGCTGATTCATCGTCATGCACTTGATCATATAAACTGCAATGTACATCTCATCAGCTGCAAAGCGTTTTCGTTCTCTGTAACTTATGCTCATATGTAGGGTGTTTTTTGGTGCGGACAAATTTCAACCATAGGTGGAAAACTCAAAATAAATCGCTTTTTACGAATGATAAAATGCCAAAAACTCCTTAGTTTTCGAATCATAAGGACTCAAAGAAACTTTAAAACTTTAAGTAGGAGACTACGTGCGCGCCAATGTTAGCGCTAGTCTTGATAGTTCCGACTCACTAAAGCAGGTTTTTGTTATTTTTACAATAAAAACTGCAAGCATTTTACGGTTAGGAGAATTATCTGCAGTTCGAAGCGATGAAGCGTTTGTTAATGTTTGTAACAATGACGCTCACTCGATGTTAGATGTTCTAAGTGCGTCGAGGTTAATGGAGGCCATTGTCAACACCTTCTGTACGAAGACAAGTTTGTTAAATAAAGGTTGAGCATTAATTTATGGTTTGTTATTAATATCCTATAATACCTCTGACGAAAAATTTCTTACAAATTGTAAAAATGAGGCTTCTTTTAACTCAATGAAATAACTACTAAAGTTTATCATTGATGGCTTGGTGTTAATTTCCTAATGAACATTCAAATTGCAGATTTTTTTGGAACTGTAAAATGCTTGTGAGTTTCATTGCAAAAATAACAAAAACCTGCTTTAGTGGGGTCGGAACTATCAAGACTAGCGCTAACATTGGCGCGCATGATGTCCTACTTTAAGTTTTAAAGTTTCTTCAAGTCCTTATAACTCGAAAACCAAGGAGTTTTGGCAGTTTATAATTCGTGAAAATCGATTTATTCTGAGCTTTTCCACTTATGGTTGAAATTTATCTGCAAAAAACACCATATATATTGAAATGGAGAAAAGTATCTGCTCAGGGATAACAATTGTTCATATTATTTCAATCACTTCCAAGAAATTGAATAACCTTTTTCTTAGAGGCTCCTCAATCACTTTCAAGGTTTAATATTGTTTCGAATGCTGTATGTCTCTGTGTTGTTAGCGGGATATGTGCTTTACCAAACACTTGAGAGCAACCATTTATTTATTTTTCTAAAGTTTTAATTTGTTACATGATGTAAGCATTCTTCGTTCAATTTTCCTGTCGAGTAGCTGCGTCTATTCGTGAGGTGAGTAGTGTGTTGCTGAAAACATGATCTTCGTACCAATAGCGTTTGCTGTTTTTTGCAGAACTCTATAATATTGCTGTTCTACGATGGTTTTGGTGTGATATTCCTACGGAACGAAGTGTTTTGAGAGCAACTTTTTCTCTTGGAAGCGTAATGGAGAATCGCCATCTGAACTTCAAAAACTTTGTCAAGCCTTAGATAATTAGTTCAGTGGAAACTCATTGATTAGCAACGTAATTAATAATTCTCTTCATTTACAGTTCGATTGAGCCAAAAAAGCGAAAATTTTTAGAAGCAAAGGAATGGAAAGGAGTTTTAGAACGAGGTTGAGGTTGCAATCCTAATTTATCATGACACAACTAAATTTCTTCCTGGAATTTCCTAACGAAAATGAATCAAACTTTCTATCACTCCTAAAATTTGAGAAAGTGTGCAAAAACATGAGACAGCGCTCGATTTATTCGAGTTTGTGTTGTAGCTGATTAACGACTAGGAGTTGCAAATTTTGGCCTCCTGCCTCAGGAAAGCTGAACACGTGTTCGAAATGACAAACGATGATCTGTCTCTTCTACTAATGAATTTCACTTGCGAAATGAAGCACCAACTCAAAGTAATTTCTATTTCTAATTAAAAGGAGGCGTAGAACACGAGCCACTCTCTCTGCTGTTGAGCAATGAATTACAAAAACCTTAGTTGCTCAAAAAATGGTGAGCATGAAAGAAATTTCATTGTTTGTTTTGGGGATTCAGATACATTAATTACAGATGAATGTATTTAAGAAATGAAAACAACTTAAATTAGCCGATCCTCACTTAACTGAATTATTTTCCTGAATCTACAGTATGCCAGTTTACGAGTTACTGAACAGAGTGGTCATCAGATTACAATTATTAGACCAGACGCTTCTATTTGTGTCTCTGGCTGTTTTATGCTGCGAACACATCGACTATTTTATTCCATTGCTATAAATACAAACAACTTTCTACTGCTACTATGTTCGTCGATTGTTTCAACCACCCCAACCCTGTTCGAAAATCCGATCCCTGTTTTACTCACCCAAATCTAACGGTAACCCTATTTTCCCCACCCAAACCTAAATCTTACGACAACCCTGTTTCCCTCACCCAAACCAAAATCTTACGGCAACCCTGTTTTCTGCACCTACACCTAAATCATACGGCTACCCTGTTTTCCTCACCCAAACCTAAATCTTACGGCAACCCTGTTTTCCTCACCCAAACCTAAATCTTACGGCAACCCTGTTTTACTCACCCGAAACCAACGGCAACCCACAAGCCGGGCTCCACGAGGGGTCCCAACATAGGCAGGCCGTCAGGCGTGTATGTGATTGGTCCGTTGACGACGCTCTTGATTTGAGCGTCCTGGAAGCAGGGCAGGAGTTCCATGACAGCCGCTAAATAGGATTCGCTTCTCTCGATGTCCGGGTCGAACAGCTGCTTCGAGAAATCTGGGAAAATGTGGCAAATAAGTTGCACACTGCAGCTATAATTGATCAGAAGTTAAATGATTTAACCAATTTAATTAAATAACTGAATTTGGATTTCTCTCTTAGCATCATCCAACGTTACAATAAAATGTTACCTTATGAAAAAATTTAAAGCATTGAAGTTTGGTTACGGAGTAGTTGCTGAAATTTTTGAAACACTTTTACGTTCACCTGCTTCTGGATTTTTGTGTCGTCTTTTTCGATTTGTACATAATTCGAAGAGCTTAAACACACTCGTGACAACAAATTTAAAACGGAAAATTAAGGGAAAATGAGCTTTAAGATTGAACAAGAACGAGAGACCGAGGAATGATCAGACGAGCTTATAGACATTAAAATATTTTACGGCGTAAAAAATAGTGCTCTTGAGAGTAAAAAGTTTATGACGCTGCGAGTTGAGACGTTCAGGTCAACGAGGGAAATTTTGGTGGAAGTTGTAAAAAAAGAAGTTGAAAACTAATCAAGTGTGATGGAAGTAAATGAACATGTCATGTGTTCGCAGTCTAAAGTGTGAATAATAATTACTGGAATGACTTATTTAATTTTTCAAAAACTCCATGAGTGTTTTTGTAAGTTGTAACTGGTGGGAATGACAGCGTTTCCTTTTTGACTCTGAGGAAGTTAGCATTGATCACGCACCAAAATTCAGCACGTAGGAGGCAGAATTAAGATTTACATAAAAATACTTCAAGACATTTCGAAATTGATTACTGTCATGGAAATTGAGATGATAAATCTGAAAATCAGTGAACTATTCTTCTAAAATCATAGGCATCAATTGTTAACCGTCATGGTGGACTTCAAATTCTGAATTTTTGAACAGAATTACTATATTTTGCTTATTCTTCATCTGTGCCCAAACGTATTCTTTAAATTTCATTCCTGAGTGCCAAATCCTACAGGATTGCGATGATGATGATATGTAATTGCCCGTTGGCCATGCCAGTCACGTAACCGACGGTGAAAACCTCGTAAAGATAAAGAGAAAATTATTCGCCTGGTATAGTGTTCCTACCAAATCCAAATAACATAAAAATAGATTATCCAAACCTTTCGGAACACCGTTTTTCAACCACTTTTGAGTAAGTTTCATTTGATGAGGCTGCTCGTACACGCCGACCAGTAGGCCGCCGCGTTCTTGGCGGATGTACGACGAAGCCTCCAAGTGACGAAGCACAGGCATTTCATTCTTGAGTTTTTGCACTTGAGGCAACGCTGACGTGACGATATATTGATGCTCGACGGCCAGCAGAGGCAGGTAGTGGCCCGTGAACGAGCCCACCTCCTGTGCGTGAAAGCCTGACACCAGAAAGGGGCAATGAATTTCACGAGCTTGAAATTCAAGGAGAAAATTCGCGCGGACTTAAGTGGAATCGTTTAATCGATTCAGATGGAATTCGGGAGCTGGAAATTAGAAAAAAGGAAAATTAGAGCTTAAATCTTAAACGCTTTGGTTGAGTTCGTGGAATGGGATATTTGTGAACAAAATTGTTGAAAAGAATGGAAGATTTAATAAAGTTAGATATAATGTGAAGCCTTTTGTTTGAAAATTAGAACCTATGTGGGTGTTTTACGAGAGCATAGTTAGCGGATGAGTACACTGGGTGCAGTTCTACATAGAAAATGAAAAGTGAAGTAAAAATTCTTTGCAGGAATTGGCAGGATCTAAAATCATTGCATGCATATTGAAATTAGAGAGAAACGTCGCGGATTTGTGAAATAAATAACAAATTAAATTTTAACAGGAGGAAGTTTGCGCAATTTTAATTGATTTTGACCAAAATTTGGGAGCGTGGAACTATATCTGTGTGTCAAAAAGGGAATCTAAAATATATTCAATTGACATGTGCCACGGTTTTGTAAATACTAATCTCTAATTTGACTACATTTCCTTCATTTGGCTGCAACAAACAATAAAATGGTCATTTTATATAAAAAAATGTCAGCTAGGGCGAAGAAAAAGAGCCCCACTAGTCGATTCCATTTCCTTGTAGTTTCCACATTCGGACGTTGTGAGAGTATTGCGTCTAAATAGCCGCCCTGATTCCTTAACTTTTTCAGCACTCTGAAGAAAACTTCTTCCTATGAGGATTAATGAGCTATCTCACTTCAAAAAGGAAATCCCTTTAAAACTTTTCCGAGAAAAATTACGCAGATTCTGAACGCAGTTCTCCACGTACTAGGTTTTGCCCCTTCATGTGTGTTTTGCCATGAAAATTTTGAAACAACTCGAAAGCTTGAGAAGCAAACACATTTGCATATACAGCGAACTCAAAAGCATTTTCCTACACAGTGGAGCCACCGTGTCACTTCATTTTTATGAAAGAAACTTAGGATATTTGATATTATCTTCGCATTCATAAGGCTCGAGCGACATCAGCCAACAGCGGTAGCTCATTCATCATTCCAGGTAGACGTCCATCATTCTTCTCATTTCCAGCAGGAATCGCACTTTATGCAGGATGTGAGTTTTTGGTTACTTTTACGCTCAGTAGTTCTAGCTTACAACTTCTGATATCACGGGGATAAGTCCCCTCAGGCCTCACTTTTATTATTATTTGCCACGATTTCGACTCTGTAGCCTGCGGACCAAAGAATCATGACCCTGCGGCTCGTGATGGAATGACCTAACCCGGTCCGGGGTATCCGGCTGTTTTACGCAGCCTCCTCAGCATAGAGACGGCCTTATTACTCCCTCTAAACCGCCTGCCACAACGACGCTCCAGACTCTCAGCTCCCCAAGTCATGCCAACTTCTCTTCCTATGTTGGGATTCCAGGAAATGAAATCGAAATTCCACTCGAATTAATTCGAAAGGTGCAAAGAGGCAATAAATTACGACGAAATGAGAAAGAATGAATGATAAACGCCAACAAACTGCAGATAAATTATTTGAAGAACTTAACTTCTCTGCTGGTAACTTCAAGAGTTTTTGAAAAAGACATATCCTTCAAAAAGGTTTAGGGAAAACTGAAAAAGCCATATAGGGATAGTGTTTTTGTCATGAGTTAGCGGCGATTAATTACTCTGAAAAATATTCAACAAAATCATCTTAGGTGACAGTGTGAAAATTGATATTTAACTTGAAGTACTTTTAACTTCTGAAAGAATTTAGATGAATAGAAATATTCTAATTAAATTTCGTTTTTATGATACAGCATAAATTGTAGGAAAATTAACTGGATGCCGCTTTGAAAAAACGCAGCGTGGGGAATAAAGGCGAATCCTCTCGATATTACATTAAATCTTTGCATTGTGTAGAAGAGCTTTTTCCCAGCGCTGCAGTAGTTATTAATATAAAGAACAAAGTTTCCTACGCCACATGAATTAAATTAGTAGACATAATTACCCGATTAGCAACAAATCTTAGCCTGATGTTGCAAATGGGAAATGTCTACGGATTTAAGTCGCAGGATTTCACTATCTCCGTGAAGTTGCTCCTAATAATGAGAGCTCTGACGTCACGTGCAAGGGTTATAGAGTACAGAGCAGGATAAGTTTTGAACTATTTAGTTTTATTATTAGGCTATTAGAATCACTACAAATAATTTATTGACTGGATTTACGAAACGGTAAATCAAGTTGAACAATATAGGCGAGAACGTTTCTCCTGACTGGGCATCAGATGCTCGTTATCGATATCACTTAACTAGGTGATGCTTAACCCAACTCGTATTCACTTAAAGAAAAAGAACTTGAAAAATCCAAAATTTGAATGCGTAAAACAACGTAAACGCTCTCTAACCCTCGCTGTTCCTGAACTCTCAACACCTCCTCCACCACCTCAACACACAACACACCGCCCACCACCACCACAACACTCAACACCTCACCCACCACCTAAACACACTACGCACCGCCGACTACCACAAAACACAACACACCGCCCACCACCTCAACACACTACACACCGCCGACCACCACAAAACACAACACACCGCTCACCACCACAACACACAAC